>JAKUCM010000534.1:0-44552 GCA_023374145.1 Lepidium sativum
AGTAGAGTTAGTCCTATGTATGGTAGAGTTAGTCCTCTGTATGGTAGAGTTAGATCACCTGTTTGGTCGAGTTGGATCACATGTATAGTCGAGTTAGTCCTCCGTATGGTAGAGTTATATCACCTGTTTGGTCGAGTTGGATCACATGTATGGTAGAGTTAATCAACTGTTTAGTATAGCTAATCATCTGTTTGGTCCCTTCTTTTTACAGGTATCCCCTTTCCAAGGCTGTTCCATTGTCAAGCGGATTCATAAGAATGTTATTCATTCTCGGAGTGTCTATGATCCTTTTGGTCCGATTTCAAAATTAAAAGTACTTCAGTTACGCGACTATGTGAAGCATCAATTGGAACTCACTGGCGACGGGAAACACAGTCCAAATGCGGATTTCTTCCTCCGCTTGATATGCCCAAAAGAGAAGTGGCCTGTCCCTCGATATGGCTGGCTTCACCATTGCGTAAGTTAAAGTGTCTTATGACGTAATTTTTGTTTAGTAGAGTTAGATTAGAGCACTAATACAGTAAATTTTTTACAGCATATTGGCTGTGGGATGAATCTCCTTTAGCAAAGGTCATTGCAAACTCCAAGCCCATACATGAGCAATCGGCTAGCTTTCATAGAACCACTGTTTTGTGGTTTTTGGTGCTACACGTTCGAAAGGGATTACTTGGGAAAGGAGGATACTTTTGTGTGGCCTGGTGGGTTTAAAGATGTATTCGACGGCACTGCACCCACATTTAGTGCCACTAGGAAGCAGTGGATGAGAGACGTGGGCATCATCTACATCCCTCATAATTTCCAAAACATCCACTGGGTGGCCCTCGAAGTTAATCTCAACGAAAGAAAGATTCGCCTTTTCTATCCCGACCCTTCTTGCACTTCCCCTGGTGCAATGGTAGAGTCATGCATGTAAGTTACTCAAATTCAGTATAGTAGAGTTAGTCCTCTGTTAGGTCAAGTTGGATAACCTGAATGGTAGAGTTAGTCCTCTGTATGGTAGAGTTAGTCATCTGTTAGGTCGAGTTGGATAACCTGAATGGTAAAGTTAGTCCTCTGTATGGTAGAGTTAGTCCTCTGTTAGGTCGAGTTGGATAACCTGAATGGTAGAGTTAGTCATCTCTATGGTAGAGTTAGTCCTCTATTATGTCGAGTTGGATAACCTGAATGGTAGAGTTAGTCTGCGCGTTGGTAGAGTTAGTCCTCTGTTAGGTCGAGTTGGATAACCTGAATGGTAGAGTTAGTCCTCTGTATGGTAGAGTTAGTCCTCTGTTAGGTCGAGTTGGATAACCTGAATGGTAGAGTTAGTTCTCTGTTAGGTCGAGTTGGATCACCTATTTGGGTGAGTTGGTCTGAGGTTTGGTAGAGTTAGTCTGAACGTTGGTAGAGTTATTCTGCGGTTTGGTAGAGTTACATTTACATTTGTAATAGAGTTCATTCTCATGGTTCTCAATTTTTTTGGACCATATGCCGTGATGATTCCGAAGATGATCAAGGAGTTTTCACCCAAGTAAATGCAACCGCATATTAGCGCGGCGGAATATAAGATTGTGCGTGTGACTAAGGGCGTACCACGTAATAAACGGTCTGGCGACTGTGGGTTGTGAAGATGATCGAGTGTCTCGCCATCGGATTCAAATTTGAAGGTCTTGCCGACGAGTACGTCAACTTCTCTCGGCTGAAATACGCCATTGATTTCAAAGACGAACTTCCCATAGAATCGGAAATTGTTGTTAGTGATCTAACATATGCACGCGAGTGTGATAAGAACCTGCTAATCAGAGCCACCAAAGATCTCCAGTTTGATTGGTAATTTTGTTTAGTCTGTGTATAGTCCTACACTCGTGTATATTGTATAGTCCTTAGCGAGTATTTTAGTACATATTTGTATAATTTTAACTCTATTAGTTGGTTATTGACAAGTAGTTCATGATCTATACGTAATCTAACTAAGAACTAACTACACCCACGTTCTGTGCCACTAAGTGGATGACAGACATGGACACGATCTACGTATTAACTACATTTAAACAATTTACAACTTCTACTAGCCATGGAAGTTAAATCAAGTTTATTGGACATGATTTCCAAGATGTAATCATAATAACGATTAGACTCTAAAGGGAAGGGAAACTGAAGAGTCAAATCGTTATAAATAACCTTCCAATCGTTAATAACTTCTTCTAAGCTATCCATCTTCTCCTTGACCAAACGTTCCATCTTCACCTTTCAATCTTTCAAAAGCTTTCAAAAACATTTCAAGAACTCCAAACAAAGATGGATTCACCAAAAAAAAGCAACGTTGTTCGCAAGGCACATATCATGGACTTACCAAACAATGCTTTGACGAACATCATAGCTCGATGTGGAGCAGAAGGACTTGATGAGATTTACAATATCAGGCTCGTGTCGAAAGAATTTAAAGAGCCTTACGATGAGAATGAGGTTCTAAGGAATATAGATATATGTTATGTTCCTTTTTATTCCCCTCTGAGAAGTAGGTCTCTCCTGAACAATTTCCTCACTCGACTATGCAATGCCGGTAATGTGGAAGCTACATACCGATGTGGTATGGCAGAGTTCTTTGTCAATGGGAATCGTGATGGTGGTTTGGAACTACTGCAAAGAGCATCCAATGGTGATTCTGAAGAAGCCACACTTCTGTATGGATTTGTGCTAGTCTGTTTAGGAAATGACAGAAGACAGGAGGGGTATGAAGTCCTAAGACGTCTACTGCAGGACACATTTGTAGAAACATTGGAATACGTAGACCACCTCCAGAACAGAATATTTCGTTACCCAGCATCGCTCAGTTGGCGAGAAGAGCAACAAATACTACTTCTCGAAAAAATATATGGTCGAGAAGGATGTTCTTGCAATGGTGAATTCCTGGAGATTCTCCATTTCTTTCAAGGATTCGATGCCGAAGACATTGATCAATCATTGGCTGAAAGATCTTTCCCAACCTTTAGTTGTTGAATGTAATTTCCTTTTCGTTTTTGTACTCGTTTTCGTTATTGTACTCTTTTCGTTTATGTAATCGTTTTCGAGTTTCTTTCGTTTATGTACTCATTTTCGTCTTGCATAGTTAATGTAATTTCCCTTTCAACCATTAGCGTATTGTTAACTCGACCAAACACGTGATCCAACCCGACCAACAGAGGACCAACTCGACCAAACAGAGACTAACTCGACCAAACAGGTGATCCAACTCGACCAACAGAGGACTAACTCGACCAAACAGAGGACTAACTCTACCAAACAGGTTATCCAACTCGACCAAACAGAGTACTAACTCGACCAAACAGAGGACTAACTCTACCATACAGGTTATCCAACTCGACCAAAACAGAGGACTAACTCTACCATACAGTTGATCCAACTCGACCATACAGAGGACTAACTCTACCATACAGGTGATCCAACTCGACCATACAGGTGATCAAACTCGAACAAACAGAGGACTAACTCAACCAAACAGAGGACTAACTTGACCAACCAGAGGACTAACTCTACCACATAACGCGTCTACCTCTACCAAGCGCAGTGTTAACTCTTCTATTCAAGAATGAATGCTTTGACTACATATCCGGACATTGTGACCAAGTTTCTTACATTTAGAACAAGTTGAAACTTTTCTTGGACGTTTTTTGGGCTGAGAACACTCGAACCAGCTCTTTATCCGCGATTTCTTCGGCCACCCTAGTTGTTGACTCACTTCCAACGGAACGGGAAGTGGCAGCATCTCTTGGAAAGATACTACCAGAGTATGCGTTGTACAGGTAGGTCGTGTGATAGTATTGATGTGTAAGTTCGATCATCGGCCTTCTACAAGCTTCAGCAAAGGCAATGGCATGGACACAATGAATTTTTTCGACATTATACCTCTTGGAAGAACACGTCTTCTCAGTCAAGTTGACTAAATGAGAAGTTTCGAATAGCGTAACAACAGCCTGGTGTTCGTCTATGTCCTGCACGTTGTACTGTCTAGCTTCATCGACCCTTGTCTATCATTTATAATAATAATGTTAACTCTACTAAAGGGATTGTTAACTCTACTATGAAAGGACTAACTCTACTATGTGCAATGGTAACTCTACCTTTAGGAGCTTTTCAATAGATGTTGTTAGAACAGTTGGCGTTAGAGTGACCTTCGTCTTCCGCTTCGCGAACCAACGTGTTAACATCGCCTTATTGCATCTATAAGCTAGACAATGGGAAAAGTTCTTGCCTCTAATAATGCATGGATTATTGATTCTGCAATGTTCGACGTAGTGAAATTGTATCAGTTTCCGGGAAAATACACTCGACTCCACAAACGCACGTAAGCTTTTATCAAGTAGGCATGAAGCTTTGGATTTAACACCTGAATCTGAGCAAGTATAATGTTGAATTTATCGACCCTAAAAGTGGTGGCAGCTTTCTTAAACAACTTAAAGGGCTCGCCACCTCAAAATTTCGACAAAATGTTCTGACGTAGGTGGTAGGTGAAAATACCCTGAGAAGAAAGTAGGTACACAATCTTTATGGCTTTAGCAATGGATTTATGTCTATCTGATATGATGGCAAGTTCTCTGTCATTAGGGATCACACGGTTTAGCTGTCTAAAAAACCATTCCCAAGATTTGTCATTCTCGGTATCAACCACACCAAAAGCCATAGGAAATATGTTGAAGTTACCATCTTGCATGGTAGCAGTTAGTAGAGTACCTTTATACTTCCCTAGCAAAAATGAACCATCGACAACAACAACCTTCCTCATGTAGGGAAAACCCCTAATACTTACATCGAAAGCGATGAAAAGAAACTTAAACATGTCTTGTCCGTCAACTTCGAGCTTTATTAGAGTTCCAGGATTCGCTCTTCTAATAGCAAACAAGTACGACGGAAGTTCCTCATAACTACTTTCCGAACTTCCGGTAACTAGGGCTCGTGCTTGGCTTAGAGTACGGTGTGCTTTCCAGTACTTCATCTGCATAAACGTCAGATTTAAATGTCACACTAACTCTACTATACGTCACACTAACTCTACTACACTGCAATCTAACTCTACCACACACTACACCCTAACTCTATTACACATAATCCAACTCTACCACACTGTCAGACCAACTCTACTGATACGTCGGCACTGCAATCTAACTCTTCTACGCTGCAAGCCAACTATACCAAACGACAGACTAACTCTACTACACGTAATCCACAGACTAACTCAGCACTACAATCTAACTCTACTACGAAGATTAACTCTACCATGGCGTAAAATTACGTTTGTACCTTTAGACCAAATCGCTTGCTCATTGAATCAGCAACGTGTTGAGGAAGAATAGATGGCCCAATTCCACCTATGAATTCCTAGTATAACCTTCCTAAGACTTCCGTTGAGGCTTGTCGTGCACGACCTGATCTCTCCGTAACAGACAACTATGTTCTCCCATATACTTCCAGACAAAGAAACATCCACCGTCGTCGATAGGTGAAGCTCACACTCTCCATTGACAGTTTGGTACCCAACATTTCACATCCAACACTGTCTTCGATGAAGCAACAACATCGAAGTCAAACCTCCGTAAGACAGAAAGTATTTCTAGCCTGGTCATGAGTTCTTTTTTTGATGAGTATCATTGCCCAACAACCAATGCGAGTGCTGACATCTCTATGTCCAAATACTCAGCATTCAAATCCAACCCCGTTGCTTGCTCCGACAGGTTTTTCTTCTTTTCTTCCTTCGATTTTCTACGAACACTGATATAATCTTCATTATCCGAGCTTGCGCCATCCATATCATCGCAACAGTCGAATCTGAATTCCACATCCTCGTCCTCAGCATGTTCACCTTCATGTTTCACATTTTCTGGTATACGCTCATTGTTTGGTCCACCTCTACTAAACACCAGATCAACTCTACTACACCAAACATACGAGGCATCATTCTCTGACTTACATTTGAATTTCTCGTCAACGTTTCTCCAACTACACTGACCTTTTTCAGGGTAACTCACTGAAACACGAGATCTAGTGGTAATTTCGACACATAGACATATTGCTTCTTTACGAAATTGTGAAACAAACACTTGCAATTGTCTATCGTTGCTCACAATTACAGGGGGAGTATCTTCTGGTAGTGACTGAATGACAACATTTGGCATGTAGCTTAGTTTTAGCTCTTGAAAATGTGCATCCAAACCAAAATCGGCATAGACCATCTCCAGATATTCATCGAGCGTTAAATCTTCGATAATGCCTATGATTCGACACCTCGTACGACTGGTCCACCGAAAATATCCATCGATTTTCATTAAAACTCCATATCCCACAAACCAAAATGATTTGATCCATAGATCTAAACATAAACAAAAAAAAGCAAAGGGAGCAGTGAAGAAGTAAAGTAGCTTCAAGAAAGCACTATGTCCGTGTAGTAGAGTTGATTAGAGCACAAACAACAACTCTATTATGTCGGAAATCTAACTCTACCAAGTACACTTCACCTCTATCACGCTGGAAATCTAACTCTACTACACACGAAATTTCATTAATGTCAACTCTACTAAGCATACTTTAACTCTACTGCGCTGGAACTTTAACTCTACCATACTGCACTTTGTCCATGTGATAGAGTTGATTAGAGCACAAACAAAAACTCTATTATGCTGGAAATCTAACTCTACCAAGCACACTTCACCTCTATCACGCTGGAAATCTAACTCTACTACACATGAAATTTCATTAATGTCAACTCTACTAAGCATACTTTAACTCTACTGCGCTGGAACTCTAACTCTATCATACTGCACTTTGTCCATGTAACAGAGTTGATCGCTTACGTGGCAGATTTCATTAATGGCATTTTCGTAATAACGTTTTTTTCCTCATTACAAAAGGGCAAAATGGTATATAATAAATTAAAATAACTATTCTAGTAATTTACAAACATTTGCTCTATTTCAATAACTAACACTTAATTTTGCTCTAATCTAGCAAATCACCCTTTTAATTATCCATGTGAAAATTATACACATTCTATTCCACCTTCAATTTGAGTCAAAATTAATTTTCCCCCTTAGTAAACTGTAATTAAAACTAAGTTAGAATTAAACCGTTATTGCCCAACAAACAATCCGATTACAGACCCGATTAGACTTAACTCAAGCCAGTTTTAAAACTCTTTGCTGCACAAAATTTTCTTAAGTCTTGTAACCCTAACACGACAAAATTTCACAAATTTAGAGAGATTTGTGAGTGAAGAACAAATATTAACGATGGATTTGGTCAAAATTGAAGTGGCTACGCACGGAGGAGGTCGAACGGCAGAGGATCTGGAAGATGAGATGCGTGAGATATACCAATTTGATGTCAAAGAACATGTGGGGAATCTCACCGACGAACCACCAATCCGACGCAACCACATTCTTGACAGTGATCATGAAGATGATGACGAGAAGCTTAAGTGCAAGAAGAACAAAATGCCAAGAGGTGATGGGGGATTTGTTCGATGGTCAAGTGTTCAACTCAGCCTTAGCTTTCAAAGAGACGGTTTTGGATCATGCCTTGAAGAACTACCGGAATATCTGACAAACTAGGTATGATAAGAACAAGATTTCGTCTGAATGTATAGGAGTTGGCTGTAGTTGGAGGATGTACGCATCTACTAGAGGAGATTTAGAGAAATGGGTTGTTAGAAATTTGAAGTCTAGGCATAGTTGTTTTGAAAATGGTGAGTGTGAATTGTTGAAAATGCATGTTCTTACCACAATTTTCCTAGATTAGATTAGGCAAGAACCTGAGTACTTTATGACCATGAAGATAGAGGAGTTAGTTTGGGAAAATTTGGAAATCAAAGTCACGAGGCCACAATGTCAAGCAGCTAGGAATATGGCCTTGAAATGGATAGAAAAAGAGTATGATCAACAATTTGAGAGGTTAAGAGATTACAGAGTTGAGATTTTAGATTCAAATTTGAACTCTACTTGTGTAATTGAGTCTCATATGAATGGAGATGGTCTTGATGTTTTCTTTAGGTTTTAGGTATGTTTTGACGTACTTGGAATATCATGGACACAGACTTGTAGACCTTTAATTGGTGTTGATGCTTGTTTTCTCAACAGGATAAGAAAAGTCAGCTTTTAGTGGCAATAGGTAGAGATGGGAAAAATGCTTGGCGATGGTGATGGTTATATAATCATGTCAGACCCGCAAAAGGTAATTACTTATATGTACCTTAATGTTATTGTTGTAAGTTGCATTTACTATATGTTGCAAAACGTTTAATCATCTGTTGTTGATATAACTTGCAGGGTTTGATCAATGTTGTGGACTATGTGCTGCCGCATATAGAGCATAAACATTAGGTCTGACACATTTATGGAAATATCAAGAGTAAGGGGGATAATAGGTCTGACACAAATGAAGCCATTCATTAGGAATTTAACATGGATCTATGACGATGTTGAGTACAGAGAAAACATGTAGCATTTGATGGCATATGACCAAGATGTGTATAATGACTTACTTGCAGAGAAACCAGAGACTTGGTGTCCTGTATTGTACAATGTCGGGAGCTGTTGTGGAGATATAGACAACAACTTTTAGAGTCCTTCAACAACACAGTGGTCAAGGCAGAAATAAAGCCAATGTTAGAGATCATTGCTCGCTAGGCTATGGTGAGGATCATGAAGAGACTGATGATTGCTTCAGATCATCAAGATAGTTGCACTTCTTATATCGGAGACTACCTCACAGGAACACACAACCAAGCTACAAACTATAGAGTGTATAGATCTACACATTCTATGTTTCAGGTTGTGGATGGTGATTATTCCTACAAAGTGAATCTAGAAGGTAAGACATACTCCTTTAAGCGTTGGGATATCACTGGTATTCCATGTCAACATGGCTCATAAATTGGAGGTATTGGATTATGTGGCTCATTGGTTTAAAACTTCATGGTGCAGACAAACATATGCTAGCGGCATAACACCACTTCGAGGAGCTAAGTATTGGCATGTGTCAGAGGAAAGTAGTCTTACAAAGCCGAGTGCACCTGCACAAGCTGGAAGGAAAAAGAGAAGTGAAAGAAAGGTGAAGCTGAGAGTCTAGCCAAGAAAAGAGTAATGCATTGCGGGATATATGGAGCTCCCTCACAATGCTAGGTTTCACACGGCTAAAATAGCAAAGGTATGCGTTACTTTACCTTTCTATATGAATCAGATTCAATTTACGTGGTCTAAGCACAATCAAACTTTTATAAGCTGCACAAGGAGAAGCTGCTTCTTCTCAACATCAAGAGAAATCTACTGCTTCTCAACTTGAAGGAGAATCTTTTCAAGGTGATTGGTTTCATACTGAGTCTTCACAAGGAATCATAACTTAAGAGCCTTGAAGATAAAGTGAAGGCAAACAAATTACGAGTGAAGCTCTCTATTTTCTCGCGTTTCTTTAGAGCTTGAACATGTCTTTTGTAGTGTATCTATTAATGGTTTTTGCACTCTGTGTCTTTTGGAGTAATGGTTGTTGGATCAAGTAATAATGGTTTCTAAACCTTTCAATGTCACTAAGAGTTTTATTTTTATTATCATGCACATGTTTTCTACTTTATGGCCCACCATCACATGTTTCTAGATGTTGCTTTTCAAGGTCTCGACTTGTCAATTTTTAAAGATTCCAACAAAAACTTTTGAATTGGAATAGAAATGCATTCACACCATAACAAAAACATTACCAAACCATTGTCAAATGTCATAGCTCAGTCATTACCAAAATCATCACCAAAGCATTACATTTTTAAGATACCTACAATGACAATAACACCTCAAACTAAGGATGGAACAACCCATTTATTCATCTTCTATTCGGATTCAATGGCAATGCTATCAATCCTCTCACATATGTCACTCTCCATCTTCAACTAAGTCAGTTCAAGTTCTTTCTTTTGTTGCTCAAGACCATTTCTTTCCAAGTCTATCAAATGCTTCTCAATCCGTTCAATTGAGCTGATTCTATCAATCTCATTAAGAATTACCGCATATATTCACTTGAATATGTGCTTATTACTGCCAAGCTACAACAAAAACATTGAGGTCACAACAGAGTAATGAACACATCAATTTACACATACATTACCTTGTTCATATATGCTAAATGACAACGATAGTAACGCCGACCTGGGTTATTCTCAGACTTCAACGTCTTACAGACAACTGCAGAACCACACCAACATTTCGAAGGAACTCCTACCACATCTTGTCCCTTATACACATCATTCGAATTCCCAGTAGATAGATTGCTCATTTTCCTGTGCAAATCGAATCCAAATTCAAAATTGAAACTATTTACCAACTATACAATCATAAACAACTTACAAAACATAAACACATAAGAAATTTTTGAGTCCTAATCTCTAACACAAAGATCTGTATTTAGAGTTCTTCAAATGTCAAAATCGTAGAAAAAGAAAAAGAAAAATATTGGATTTTCATTCGGGTTGGTTATTTGAAGATAATGGGTACTAGTTTGGATTACTTCAATGCACAATCGGTCTGGTATCATTTACCACAATTTTAATTACGGACAATAGTTGAAGAAAATTAATTTTTTATTCTAATTGAAGGTGAAATAGAATGTGTATAATTGTTACAGGACAATTAAAAGGAGGCAAAAATTATAGGTACATTTAGATTTTTTGAAACATTCGGGGATTTGAATTGTTGATCCTTACTTAATAGAAAATTATGACAAGTTGACAACGATTTGTTCCCCAAACCGTATCAACCATACATTTTCTTTGATGCTCATAACTTCTAGTATCACCGTTCGTAGATCATTCACCATAACTTTTACCTTTATGTGTACCAACTATGTTTTCCTATATATATATACATATATATCTAAAGTAAAAGCATATTTCTATACTTTGTCAGAGTATGGATCAGTTTGATGATGCACCATATATTACCAATTGTCTTTGCATTCAGTGAGGCTATGACCCTTATAAAAAGAAGACGAAAACGTTACAATCATGAGATAAAGTGAGCTGCGCCACATTTATTTGAAAAAAATGGATATATACACATTGATATAGGATTACTTACACATTCTATGATTGTCCATTGGTTCTTCATTAATATGATTATGGGAACGCTTTAACTATGAGTTGTGAAAAACAGTTAGAACCATAGCTTTTTTAGGTAAGATTAGACTTGTTTCAACACTTTACATTAAATAAGCGAGAAAGGAATGGCTCCTTTTTATACTTCCCGTTTTGCCCTTTTTATAATATCTCATCAAATTGCATAATACATATCATTTATGTTGCATTTGTAGCGCATTAGGTCAAGCCGGCCTAGTTTATCCGCGATTGCAAAAGGCAGAGTTGCTGCTGCAAATATATACAGAATGATAGGAAACAACAGTCTTGAGACTTTTGAGAAATTGGACGAAGGAACAACATTGCAAAACGTAGCTGGGAGGATTGAGTTTCATAAAGTGTCTTTCGCATATCCGTCTAGACCAAACATGGTTTTTGAAAATTTTAATTTCACAATACGTTCAGGCAAGACTTTTGCATTTGTCGGTCCAAGTGGTTCAGGGAAAAGCACAATCATATCAATGGTTCAACGTTTCTATGAACCAAACTCAGGGGAAATTCTTTTAGATGGGAATGATATCAAGAGCCTAAAGCTGAGATGGTTGAGAGAACAATTGGTATTAGTGGAGCCAAGAACCAGCATTATTCGCTACAACCATAGCTTCCAACATTCTTCTCGGTAAGGAAAATGCAAATATGGATCAGCTCATAGAATCTGCTAAAGCAGCCAATGCGGATTCTTTCATTAAAACATTGCCCCAGGGTTACAATAATCAGGTAATGTACCTGAATTTGTAATTATCATCTTCTCATTTTCTTAATTTCTCATTTGTTAAACAATTCTAATAGGTTGGAGAATGAGGAACTCAGCTCTCAGGAGGTCAAAAACAGAGGATTGCAATTGCTAGAGCGGTTCTAAGGAATCCAAAGATATTACTCTTAGATGAAGCAACAAGCGCTCTTGATGTCGAATCAGAGAAGATTGTTCAGCAAGCACTTGACAATATCATGGAAAAAAGAACAACTATTGTTGTTGCACACAGACTATCCACCATTCAAAATTTTGACAAGATTGTTGTACTGAGAGATGGTCAAGTAATGGAAACAGGAAGCCACTCATAACTGATATCCAGAGGAGGAGATTACGCAACTCTGGTTAATATTCAAGAGACAGAACCTCAAGAAAACTCGAGATCAATTATGTCTGAATCTTTTAGATCGCAAGCTGGATCTTCTAGTTCTAAAGAGCTTTTAGCTCAAGAAGGACTTCAAGCTTCAGGGTAGATGACGAGAAGACAGAGAAAGATTCAAGTGAAGAAGATTTAAGCTCATCTTGGATGATATGGGAACTGATAAAGTTGAATGCTCCAGAATGGCCTTATGCATTACTTGGCTCGATTGGTGCAGTTCTTGCAGGAGCACAAACTCCATTGTTCTCCATGGGGATTGCTTATGCGTTTTATTCGCCTTCTCCTGACCAGATCAAGCATGATGTCGAAAAGATAGCCATAATATATGTTGGAGCTTGAATTGATATATCATATATGTTACAGCAACTCTTTCTAAAGGGTTTTGGAGGAGATTACACAAGGGCTTACTCTAGAGCAACTTCAGTGGCACGTGAAGCAATTATGAATATAAGAACTGTCGCAGCTTTTGGGGCTGAAAAGCAAATCACAGAACAGTTTACTTGTGAGCTAAGAAAACCCACCAAAAGTGCCTTTATCAGAGGTCATATCTCTGGATTTGGGTATGGTATGTCTCAGTTTTTCGCATTCTGTTCCTATGCTCTTGGTCTCTGGTATGTATCGGTTTTGATAAAGAAAAAGGAGACGAATTTTTCGGATAGTATCAAATCTTTCATGGTGTTGATCGTCACAGCTTTTTCAGTAGCGGAAACACTTGCTTTGACTCCAGATATCGTGAAAGGCACGCAAGCACTCGAGTCTGTTTCTAGAATTTTACATAGAGAGATTGAGATACCTCCAAACCAGCCTAAATCAAGATTGGTCACACAGATGAAAGGAGATATAGAGTTCAGAAATGGGAGTTTCGCGTATCCAGTGAGACCAGAAATGACCATTTTCCAACACCTAAACCTCAAAGTTTCAGCTTGGAAAAGTCTTGCGGTCGTGGGACCTAGTGGTTCGGGAAAGAGCACGGTGATAGGACTAATCATGAGATTCTACGATCCCAACAACGGAAATGTGTGCAACGATGGTAAGGACATAAAATCCCTAAACCTACGTAGCTTGCGCAAGAAGATAGCGTTAGTCCAGCAAGAACCAGCTCTGTTTTCAACAACCATACTTGAGAACATCAAGTACGGGAACGAGAACGCATCAGAGGCAGAGGTTATCGAAGCTGCGAAAGCCGCGAGTGCGCACAAATTCATTAGTAGGATGGAAGAAGGGTATAAGAGGCACGTAGGTGATAAGGGAGTGCAATTATCTGGTGGGCAGAAACAGAGAGTGGCTATTGCAAGAGCAGTTCTTAAGGATCCTTCAGTGCTTCTCCTCGATGAGGCAACGAGTGCTTTGGACACAAGTTCGGAAAAACTGGTCCAAGAGGCACTAGACAAGCTGATGAAAGGACGAACCACGGTATTGGTGGCTCATAGGCTCTCAACTATAAGAAGAGCAGATACGATCGCTGGGTTGCATAAGGGAAGAGTTGTGGAGAAGGGAAGCCATACAGAGCTTCTTTCCATACCTGATGGGTTTTATAAGCAATTGACTAGTCTTCAAGAAGTGGTGTGACTGATGATTGTTGAAGTTTCTTTTGCATTCTTATTAACTATTATACATGCACTAATGCACACACACATACACCAAAATTATTTATTATACGATTTGAGTCATGAATATTTGGACCCCAAAACCATTTGTCAGCTTAAAGGAAAAATAAAATAACATTAAATGTATTTTATTGGCTTTCATTGCCTCTTTACAATGGGATTGCTTGTTATTTGTCAAAAGTATATATGTCCAGAATATGTATGTTTTTGCATATGTCATAAATAAGTATCATACGAATTATCTTAAAACAATATTCAACTCTGCCGAAATCCAGAAGAAAAAAATCAATCCTATTCAGTAAACTTTTTTCTAACAGTTAGATTGACACGCTTTGACATATACTTTAAAACTAACATCTTAATTATTTTTAATCTACTTTATATAGTGGTTAGAAATTGAAACGATATCAGGAAAAGAATTGTCTTTCGATATACGATGTTTACATAGAAAAATACCTAGACCTAAAACCCAATGTATAATACAAAGAATATCCCTAAAAAATAGGAAAATTAGTTTATTTCCTCATCACAATACCCTTTTTTAAATTGGCGGTAAAATATCTTAAATCCCAAGTTTAAATAGTAGATATAGCAACGTTGGAGAGGGTAGTGCTTTGGTTATAAGATTAGTCGGCTGCTCTTTTGTTGTGATGTGTTCGGTTGTGATGAGTTTTTATGTGACAGCATCACGTACAAAGTGGCAATCTCACTCAATATGTTTGGTGCGATCATGAAACACCAGATTAAAATCTATATGTAGCACACATTGACTGTCACAGTAGAGACGCACTGGTTCGCCATGAGATACACCAAACGTATCTCGAAGTTTTTTCAGCCACTTGAGCTCTTTCAATGTATAAGCCATGGAGAGATATTCCGCTTCAGCTGAAGATAATGAGACCATGTATTGCTTCTTTGTTTTCCAAGAAACATGAGAATCACCAAGTAGAATTATATACGCATTAAGAGAGCGGCGTGTGAGAGGATACGCTCCTCAATCGGCGTCACAGAATGCAGTGAGTTTTATATTAGAATTAGAGCGTAGAAGTATACCTTGGCCATGACAGCCTTTGAGGTAACGCACAACACGTTCTACAGCTTGACAATGAGCTTGCAAGAGCTTTTGCATGAATTGTGATAATATATGAACTCTGTAGCATAATTTTGGGTGAGTAAATGTCTAATATATCAAGTGGCCAATGAGATAACGGTAAGAGTACGGGTCCTCTAGCGATGCACCTTCAGCTAGGAAGAGTTTGTGATTCAATTCAATCGGAATTGAACATGGTTTAGCAGCCAACACACTTGTTTCCTCAATGATGTTAAACGCATATTTCCATAGTGATAAAAAGAAACTTTCATCGTTATGAGCAACTTCAATTCCCAAAAAATATTTAAGCTTACCGAAATCTTTCATGTGAACTTTTTCATTGTGGAGAGATCGTTGGACACAACAATGAAATCATCCACATATATTAGGATGTGAAGACATATCGAACCCCAAAGAAAATAGAAATGAGATGTGTATGCCTTACTTTGTTGAAAGCCATAAGATAACAAGCCATTGCTTAGCTTTGAGAACCAATACATTGGTGCATGTATAAGGCCAGATATAGATTTTTTGAGAAGACAAACCATATTCGGATCTTTGCTTTCAAAATCAAGAGGATGATTCATGTAGACTTCCTCGTATAGATCTTCATATAGAAAAACATTGTGGACATCCATTTGATGGAATTCTCACTTCTTTGATGCAACAATATCCTAAAGTATTTGAATTACTGTTGGTGTTGCAAAAGGAGCAAACATTTTAGACTAGTTTTCACCTTCGGCTTGCTTATTTCCAAGCGCAACAAGGTGGGATTTATGTCTGGAAATTCGTCCATGAGTGATATTTGATTTTGTTTACCCATTTGCTCCAAAGTGCGTTCTTTCCCGGTGGTAATGGCATGTTTATCCACGTTTTGTTGAGCTGGAGAGAGTTATGTTCATCAACCATCAAATCATTCCATATCTGATCTTCAGAATGTTGTGCCAAAAGCTCAATAAACGAATCAATTGCTTGCGGAATTTATGAGCGATCTTGATTCAGATTGAAAGAGGAAGAGAGAAAGCTTGAAAAGACGAGGAAAGTGCGATACACAGATTTATAGAGTTCCCCGTCGATTAAACCATCGACGGGTACATCTCTCTTCGGATTATCTTCCGGAATCCACTAACGCACCTTAACTTGTGTGTTTGTTTCAGAGTTATGCTCTGTTACATGAATCGTGTCTCTCTCTCTACTGTTACACTCTCGAAAACACTCTCTCTCTTTTAAAAGGAAGGAGACGACTAGATGAGCCACATTTCGGCCCAACTAGAAACGAGCTTACATTGAAGCTGGGCCGACGCTGATTCTACGATCCATTAGCAAATCGATTGCTAATGGGCTTAAGGGCTCGGCCCATACTCGAAGAATGAAACGACAAACCTAACAAAAATGCCTTATGGCTAGAAGAGTAAGCCCGATCAGATACATAATTAGAGATAAGATAAACTATCTTACATGCACCTGTTAATGAGGAGCCTCAAGTGGAGTCGATGAAAGAGAGAGAAGGGTTTTTCGTGAGAGTGACTATGTTAGCAACAAAGTTTTTGACTAGAGTCCATAGCTTTTTTTGGTGTTGACCATGCCCTAGTATCTAGGGTAAACCAGGAGAAACTGCAGGTGTACATGTGACTAACGAAACTGGTGTCATGACAGTAGCAGTAGGTGCAATATGAATTTATGCAGGTGGAGAAAGAACAGCTGATTGGTTCGACACAATATCAGCATTACCCGATGGGGAAGCTGAAACAAGCAGAGATTCTAGAGTAGTTACTGGCGGCACAATCGGTTGCAGCCAGTCATCAGAGAATGTAGCGAAGGACAGTGGAGGTGATGGTGAAGTTGTTTCCAAAGAAATATTAGTAACAACATCTTCTTCGAAAACAACAGAACTGTAGAAAAACTCTTTTCTTTCAATATCGTATAGTCGTTAGGCTTTCTTCCTATTCTGATAACATACAAACAAACACTTGTGGCTTCTTTCTCCAAATTTATCTTTATCTATAGATTGTTTATGGGCGTAACAAAGACAACTAAACACACAAAGAGAGTCATGCGCAGAAGGTTTACCATGTAGCAATTCGTAAGGAGTCTTGCCATCAAGTAATGGAGAAGGTATTCGATTGATTAAATGAGCTGATGTGAGCACACTTCCATCCCAAGACCGAACTGTAATATTGTATTGGAAGAGGCACAAACGCGCGACAATGAGAATATGCCTATGTTTTCGCTCCGCACATATGTTTTGTTGTGGAGTATCGACACAAGAAGTTTGATGAGAAATCTTGTTTTCCTAAAGAAACAAGGAGAAAACAAGGAACTTTTAATTGTTGTCTGATCGTATTGCTTTTACCGATTTTCCAAATTGTTTTTCACTCATAGAAAAATAATTTTTGTTCAGTTTAGCAATTTCCAATTTTTTTGTAACATCAAAAACACCCATAATGCACGGGAGTAATCATCAATAACTGTTAGAAAATGTCGCGCACCACATGTAGAAAGTGTCTTATACGAACCCCAAACATTACAATAAATTAACTCAAAAGGTGCATATACTTTATTATAACTTTTAGACAATGTAGTACTAGTTTGTTTTAAGCGAAAACAAATGTCACGGGACCCATGACCAGAAAAATTGATCTCAGACTTATTCAATAAATTCAAAGAACTTAACACTTTAGAAAAAGGATGACCAAGCTTTTTATGCCATAGTACACCTGGAGAACACTTCATATCAGAGTGATTTCCATTGGCAACAATCAATCTTGTGAAGTAGTAAACCCCATATCTCTTTTCACATGCTTCAGTTAAAGTTAAAGTCCTCGTAAAACGGTCATAAAAGAAACATAAAGAATCAGAGAAAATTGCAATCTCACTAGTCTATTTAAGAAGTTTGGCCACAAAAAGCAATGTGCAATTGAAGTCAGGAACATAAAATATATCTGATAGTAAATAATCATCTCGTAAAGACATTGTGCCACTATGTGTTGCACGAGAATTATTTCCATTTAGAAAAGTGATAACTAACAGACCAACATGAGAAATATCTCTAAGAAGAGTCTTGGTTTCTGTCATATGGTGCGATACACCTATATCACAAAAGATGTCAGTTGTCATTGGTTTACCGGATACATGCTCTATTGTCAAATTAGAGTGTTGGCCTTGTGGAAGACTCATAAGTTGAGCCACTTGATCAGAACTTGGCAAGGTAGTTGTAGTTGTGGAAGCAGTTGGTGGTACACGTGTGGCGTTTAATCTGCCACGACCTCGTGAGTTTTTTTGTTCGGCCACTTTTGCGTCATGTTGAAATTGAATCTCGAGAAGTTGTTGTTGTTCTTCAAGGTGCCAGTCTGAAAATCCGTGAAGGAGAAAACATTCAGCAATGTTATGACCTTTACGATTGCAATGGGTACAAAACCTTGGAGCATCTAGGTTACAAGAATAACTAACAACAGCAACAGTTTACGTGGTGACATTGAATCCAACATCAACCATAGGTTGATCGGAGGAACGAACAATAGGAATATGTTGTTCATAACAAATCACACAGGAGTAAATCGAACTGATATTTGACAGAGGGTCTTCATTAATGATATGCAAGCGAATAAAACCAAACCGAGAATCATCAAAGCCGAAGAGGAACTTATGAGCCCGAGCATCTTCTTGTTCTTTGTCAATGTTTGCGGCAGCTTTACAAGGACATGAATGTGACGTTTTCATATCTTGGAGCTCTTCTCAAAACTTGCTTAGACGACCAAAATATTGCAATACAGATTGATCGTTTTGTTTACAATTCGTGATGTTGTTCTCGACGAGATGATAACAAACACCCTTTTGACTGAAAAAAATCCTTAATAACCTCCTAAAGTTTGTGAGCATTAGGAACATAAGAGATAGTAGAGTGAATGATTGGATCAATGGAAGTCCAGATCCAACCGAAAATCATTAAATTCACATGCAATGCAAAGCGAGAGATCATGCTCGGTAGACGATTTAATTATTGTACTATTGATGAAGCCGATCTTTTGTTTTGCTTGGAGAGAATTAGTAAAGTTATGTGGCCCACTCAATATAGTTGTTGCCATGAAGAACAACATGAATAATCAAACATTTAGGGTTATTAAAAAGATAAATGGTGTAAAGGGAAACGGGAATAAGATTCGCGGATATAGGGAAAATGTTGTTTATTGATGTAGAATGTTTACATGTTTATAGAAAAATACCTAACCTAAAATCTAATATAAGATACAAAGAATATCTCTAAAGAATAGGAAAGTTAGTTTGCTTCCTTATATAATGTCAAAAGCATTACTGTTAATCATCCTCATCGATAAACTTTGATAACTCAAGAAAGCGAAATCAATTGACACAGTTACGTGTACATAAAAATACATAACCAAATGGAAGTGAAAATAAAATCGTACTTATCTTCCAAATCTAAGAACCTCAAAGTTGCAACAATTCGAGCCAAATGAAACAATAAAATAAAACGTCGAGCTATGAGTTTTCGAAATCGCAACAAACTATTTTAAAATTGTTTTCTCATTTCTCAATCTTTCTGTACAACTGTAACTATGGTTATATACAATTAGTAAACCTAAATCAATATAGCTAAACCAGTCAATTTAACTTAACCAAAGTAAACCATAAACTCTATTATCCCCCCTCAAGATGGAGGTGCAGAACAAGGAGCAGAATACAGGTTATGAACACCCATCTTGCTCATCAAAAACTTGAAAGGGGAAGGATGCAATGCTTTCGTGAATATATCAGCAAGCTGATCGGAACTACAAACATACATAGTCTTTAGCATGCCATCCAATATCTTCTCCCGAACCTTATGGCAATCCCTTTCTATATGTTTAGTACGCTCATGAAACACCGGATTGCGAGCAATATGAAGAGCAGCTGTATTGTCACAGTAGAGATAGGCAGGAAGAGAGAAGGGAACCTGAAGTTCTTGAAGCATTCCTGTCAACCAGATCAGTTCTTTGGTCGCCATTGCCATGGCACGATATTCTGCCTCTGCCGAGCTCATAGAAACTGTTGGTTGCTTCTTCGATTTCCACGTAACCAGAGAGTCACCAACAAACATGGCATAACCCGTGACTGATTGTCTTGTGTCAGGACAAGCGCCCCAGTCAGAATCAGTATAACCACGAACAGCAAAGTCAGATGAGGTAGAGTAAAACAAACTCTGTCCAACAGTACCTTTCAAATAACGAAGAACTCTATGTAAGGCCTTAAGATGAGGTTCACGAGGAGCTGAAGAAAACTGAGCGAGTCGAGAAACTGCAAATACTATATCTGGTCGTGTTGTAGTCAAATACTGCAGTTTACCAACCAATTATCGATAAGACTTGGAATCTTCAAGTAAAACACCATCATCTTTAGACAGAGAATGATTTGGTTCCATAGGAACAGTAGACGGTTTGCAACCAGAGAATCCTGTGATGGTAAGTAAATCCAAAACATATTTGCGCTGGCTAAGGGAGATACCTTCAATTGACCGTGCAATCTCAAGACCAAGAAAAAATTTGGGAACACCTAAGTCACGGAGCTTGAATGCAGCAGACAATTGACTAGTCAACTCAGCAGCATCTGTCTCAGTTGTACTTGCAATAAGAATGTCATCAACATAAACTAACACGACCATAAAATTCCCTGCAGCACATTTGATGAACATAGTATGATCACTATGACATTGTGTAAAACCCAGAGCTGTTAAAGTAGTAGAAAACTTCAAAAACCATTGTCGCGAGGCTTGTTTAAGACCATAGATGGACTTGTGGAGTTGACCAACAACAGTAGAAGAAAAAGATCCCCCCTGAATCTCAGAATAACCAGGCGGTAACTTCATATATATCTCTTCGTCTAAGTCGCCATTTAAGAAGGCATTAGAGATATCTAACTGCTTGAGATGCCACTGCAACTTAAAAGCCAAAGCCAAGAGAATTTTAACCGTTCCCAATTTAGCCACAGGAGAAAAAGTATCAAGGAAATCAATACCTTCCTGTTGGGTATAGCCTTTGGCAACTAAACGAGCTTTGAAGCGTTCCACAGTACCATCAGGATTGGATTTCACAGTAAATATCCACTTACAACCGATAGCCACTTTTCCAGGGGGAAGCTCACACACAGTCCATGTATGAGTGCGTATAAAGGCACCAAGTTCAACTCGAATTGCATCACACCAAACCTGTAAATCCTTAGCCTCTCGAAAATTATGTGGAATAGGAATTTATGTGATCATATTAATGAAAGCTTGAAAAGGCTGAGATAAGTATGAATAAGAAATATAATTTTCAAGTGGATAAGGAGTGGTTTTAGTGATAGTACTAGTATGATTATAACAATGAAAATCCTGCAAGTGTTTAGGTTGTTTTCGAGGTCGATGAGATTTAGACTCAGAATGAGCATAAGTCTCGGATGATATCTCATCATGAGGAAGAGGAATGATATCGGAAGATGGGAGCCTGAGAGGCATGTGGGAACCATCTATGGGTGGTGCAGGTAATGAAATATGAGGAAAGAAGTCTTTTGATACATCTGGAATGTTAGATGCAGCAAAGGGAAAAATAGCCTCATGAAATATGACATGCCGAGAAATAGAAACTGATCTTGTCTCTAAATCTAAAAGCTTATAACCCTTATAACCCGAGGGATATCCTAAGAAAATACAAGCTCTAGCACGAGGATCAAATTTGGTTCTAGACTTCAAAGAAGTAGATTTGTAACAAAGACACCCAAAAGTTCTAAGAGAAAAATACTCTGGTGATTGTGAAGTAAGAAGCTCAAAAGGAGTCTTATTATCTAGGACAGGAGAAGGCAATCTATTAATAAGAAAGGCTGCTGTCAACACACAATCCCCCCAATATTCTAAAGGAACACCTGACTGAAAAAGTAAGGCCCTAGCTACATTCAATAAGTGCTGATGTTTCCTCTCTACCACATAATTTTGTTCAGGGGTTTCAGGACATGAATGATATTTCCTAATTCCTTTTGATTTAAACAACTCAGTAAACTGTAATTCATGAGCATTATCAGATCGCACAGAACAAACACGAGTATTATATTGAGTTTCTATCAATTGCAAGAAGCTAGGAAATATATGTAACACATCAGACTTCAGTTTAAGCAAATATATCCAAGTAGCTCGACTAAAATCATCAACAACAGTGAGAAAATATTTAAAACCATCAACAGTGGGAACCGAAAAAGGACCCCAAGTATCTATATGTACTAACTCAAAAGGTTTCAAACATCTATTATTACGAGACTGAAAAGATAATCGTTTCTGTTTGGCAATATGACAAACATGACAACAATCAGCATTTTTATTATGTTTTTCTTTAGGAAAAGATAAGATACTAGACATTGAATCAAGCTTAGAAATAGATGGATGACCTAACCTCTTATGCCAAGTATCAAAATCAACTAACAAAGCAGAACATATATGACTAATACCTGGATCACTCTTATCTAGGACATAAAGATTTGACATTCGATTACCGACTCCAATCATCAACTCCTGAGTAAGATCCTGAATAAAACATTTGTTGCATGTAAAATAGAAACCAACATTAGAATCTTTAGTCATCATACTAACACTAAGTAAGCTAAAACGAAAAGCATGAATGAACAAAACATTGTGGAGAGAGATCCCATTAGTTAATTGAACATAACCAGTCCCTTCTATTTTAACTGTAATCCCATTAGGAAGAGTAACAAATTTTCTGTCCAAAGTTACATAATCAGTAAACAACTCTCTATTGTGTGTGACATGATGACTAGTCTCTGAATCTATGACCCAACTATTTAGAGAAAGATCAGTTTCATGAGATATAGTAGAAATTAGCATGTCATAGTAAGATTTAGGATGAGAATAAAAAGACAGAATGGTACCAGATATCTGATTGACAGCTGGTCCAGAGGTGGAAATCGAAGCTTTCAGATTATCCTGGCTCAATGTTGAACAATTAGGTTGAAGCTTGGAACTCAAATACGAGATCATAGTTTGAATTTTTTCCATGGACATAGTGTTTTGCAAACCATCAGAATTGTGATCTTCGATAACAGAAGCTGTGACGGCTGCATTCCTATTTGTAGAATCAGATTTCTTCCCCTTCATCGGATGACCAGGTGGATAACCATGAAGTTTATAACATCGATCCATAGTATGACCAAGTCTAGAACAATGAGAACACTTAGGCTTTTGTCCTCCATGAGCAAATAATACCGTAGGAGAATCAGTTTCCATAACTTGAGTAGCAAGAGCAGAGTGAGTAGGCACCATTTGTGAAGAAATTCCAATTATCCTCTGACTTTCATCTTGATCCAACATGTTGTATATCTCACTTAAGCTCGGCCTTGGTTTCATGTTCAGAATCTGACCTCTAATGATGTTAAAATTGTCATTTAGTCCCATCAAAAATTGTATAATGCGGCTTGTTTCAGCCTCATCAATAAGATCTTTCACCTGTTCACAATCACACCTCTTAGCTGAAGAAGTCTTGGTCTGAGCTAGCTGCTCCCATAAAGTCTTCTTCTTAGTGTAATACATAGACAAAGTTAGTGATCCTTGTTTGAGACTCATCACCGTCTTGAACATTCTATCACTTTCAGAAGGCCTTAACAACGATCCATCTACGAAACTTAGTTTATTCTTAGCTTCTAAACTAATTCGCATAGCAATCGACCAACTGTTGTAATTAGTACCATCTAAGACATGAGCAACGATAAACAGACCTGGATGATCGGCTGAATGAAGGAAATAAGGACTGTATGAACTATCGAACAGATTAATTTCAGTCGAATTCGGTTCATAACTTTCGCGAGCAAGAGAGCGAATAATACTCGATTGATGCTTCAGATTAGTTGTGAGTTCTTCAGATAATATATCTTCATCATGATTCCGAAGTTCAGTAGCTGCAATTTCACCAGGTGAAGATCGCAATTTCTTTCCTCCTCTTCGCACCATCGATGAAATCAATTCGGTGAGATTACAGAAATTGAACGACGAAAATGAAGATTGTAAGCTGAGAAATGGAAGAACAAGTTAAGAAATCAGAGATTTGAGCTAGAAATCGCTCTGATACCATATGAGTTTTCGAAATCGCAACAAACTATTTCAAAATTGTTTTCTCATTTCTCAATCTTTCTGTACAACTGTAACTATGGTTATATACAATTAGTAAACCGAAATCAATATAGCTAAACCAATCAATTTAACTTAACCAAAGTAAACCATAAACTCTATTACGAGCCTTTAGAAACGGCATAGAGGACCTTGTTTTTTATATTGAGCATGTGCGATCATCTTACTAATCGTGACCATTATATTAAGAATATTAATGTGGGCACGTAGCCCAATAAAAAAACATAAGTCCACTGATATTTTGTTTTCAAATTCGAATAAGCCATTGTTACGTGTCATATTCACATCACCCACTTTAGCCAAAGCTACTTCAATGGTCGGATATGGACACGTGTCACATACACAAACCTTCTCCGACAGATAATATCCCAAAGGTTTTTTCCCGATTCAGTCCCCCAATCAACAATCCTCTTCACATTTCTATTTTCTTCTCCGAGCTCTCTCGCTCGACCAAACCCTCAAAAATCAAAACACTAATATCAGATCTGAGAAGATCGATAAAAAGCTATGACCAAGTTAATCCCATCGGAGAAACGATGGATCATAACCGCTATTTTACTCGCTGGTTTAGTCGGAGGTTCTTTACTTTTCACAAGCTTTATACGAACAGCTGACGACGCTTTTTCCCTTTGCTCAACCGCAAACGCCAAAAACCGAGCGATTGCTGCTGCGTCAGATTATGCAGCGACTCCGATTCAGCTTCAAGCGATTGTTCACTACGCTACTTCTCATATCACACCACAACAAAACATGGCCGAGATCTCGATCTCTTTCAACGTCTTGAAATCACTAGCTCCGGCTAACTTCCTTGTCTTCGGTCTCGGTTTTGATTCACTCATGTGGGCTTCGTTAAATCCTCGTGGCAAAACCTTGTTCTTAGAAGAAGATCAAGAATGGTTTCAGAAAGTGACCAAAGACTCACCGTTCTTACGTGCGCATCACGTGCGTTACAGAACTCAGCTTAAGCAAGCTGATTCGCTTTTACGATCTTACAAATCGGAGCCAAACTGTTTTCCATCGAAAGCTTATCTTAGAGGAAACGAACGATGCAAGCTCGCTCTAACAGGTCTACCAAGTGAGTTCTACGATACAGAATGGGATCTGATTATGCTTGATGCTCCTAAAGGTTACTTTCCGGAAGCTCCAGGAAGAATGGCGGCGATTTTCTCAGCTGCGGTTATGGCTAGGAATCGAAAGAAACCAGGAGTTACACATGTGTTTTTACACGATGTTAATCGGAGAGTGGAGAAAACTTTTGCGGAGGAGTTTTTATGCCGGAAATATAGAGTTAACGCCGCCGGGAGGTTGTGGCATTTCGCTATTCCTCCGGTGGCTTCAAACGCTACTATTGACGGTGGCGATTATAGGTTTTGTTAAAGATTGAACCATCTTTTGTTTATTCCCGTTTTGCCCTTTTCTCTTTTTTGGAGGAATATTTTATTACCGCATTGGGTTTCACTTATTATCTAATTTAATGCCTACAGATTTGGATCTGCATCTCGTGTTTCGTTACTTGTTACTTACTTGGACTTTTCCCTATTGCTTAGGGTTTTATACATCACATTTCATATCTATGAATGGTTCATCATTTTTCTTATGGGATACTAATTTTTTCCAGAAAACGAGACTTTTATCCAACTCGTTTTACACTTTTTATGTTGACCAGGCTAACTAATAACTGACTTTTCTTCTTATGTCACAAAAAGCAATTATTGCTTATTTATTTACGAGTATTTTGTTTATGTACCTTGAAATATAATAATGAAAAGGAGTATGGATATATACGACGCCAACAATCTTAGGATAGATTTTGTGTTGAATTTTCTTTAGAACCCATAAGGAAATTTCTCTTAGAAATGTACAAGTTGCAATATGGACGTATATCAATATTAGATTCCTCGAAATAGACAAGTGGAAACGATAACCAACAAGAGATGTCTCTTCACATTTATTTATGAGTATTTATCAGACCATTAACTTGTAATTTCTCGTATGACTATAATAGTGAGTCACCATCTTTAGGTCGTATCTGTTTTAGTTTTGGCTTTTTGTCTATACGAAGATTGAATATATGTAAGTACAGACTTTGGGTGTGATCTATTCTTGTTTTATAGTGATTATAATTAGAGTAATAGAGAGAAAATAAGAGGTATCTAGGGAAATATGATGTTTATTTAAATTATTCTATACTTAAGGAAAAAGGAAAAAGTTACTAAAAAGGAGAAAAAACGAAAAGACAAGATTCAACCCACAATATAAGAAAGCATATTGTTTAATTTTTTTAAATGTGAATAGTGAGAAATAAATTTTATTATATTCCTTTGGAATTGGTGAGGGTGAGAAAATTTTACTTTTCTCTTAATAATTTTCTCTAGATCGCCACACTTGTCAGATATCCTTCGACTAAATTAGGTTAATATTCTCTGAATGTAATGTAAAGCCTTACAGTTTTAATAAAATAAACACAAACAGATAGACAACGAATGCAATTGAGTATGAGTGAAAGACTCTAATCCTCAAGACGAGTTTCATAACTTAAACAAAAGATTCCAAAAGTGATTAATTCAAATCTGGTTACAGATATATACTTTTTATTTTGAATGAGTTAAGACATAAAGTGAAGTCTCAAGGAGACAATGGGCCTGAAAACAGTGATACAACAGAAGTTGTGTCGTCACGAAGACTAAGCCTAAGCACTGGTATTTTTGATGCTTGACTCTTTCTGGTTTCTCTTCTCATACATGTGCCAAGAGCTGTGTAATTATTAGTACTGTTGAATCCTCCTGAATACTTTCTGTTTAAAGGACTTGCACTTCCAAATCCACCATTGATGCTTCGATTTGAGATTCTTCGATTGCTGGTAATTGGCCTTGCCATGTATAAATTATCTGCCTCGGCTACAGGTTGTTGAATGATCTTCTTCATTTCCTGCATTTTATATTCAAACAAGTCCCAATCATAATAATTTCTTGTAGAGATCATTCATGATTTTCTTTTTTTGATATATCACAGACTAACCCTGATCCTTTGCTTCTCTAGTTCTTTTTCATGCCTCAGCTTATTGTATTCTTGTAACATTGCAAAAAGAGGCACCTGAAGAACTAACAGGTGATTATTCTATGTAATTTAGAGTTTCTCACTGTTGATTCACAAAGAAAGAGTAATAGTTTTGTCACCTCATCGTACAAGAAAACTTTCTGTCTTTCTGCCTCCCAGTTCTTAGTCTTAACCAATATAGATTCCACTAATCCTGGTAAGAATATCAAACTAGGGTCAGTGCGTAGTTGCTTCATAATTAAGGAAAATGCGTAGCTTTATTCTTTTGGTATTGAAAGTTAGACCCCAAGGAACTGCTCGTATTACCTGTGATTTTATTGACTGTTACACGTGCCCGTTCTGCTCGCCTTAGGTTGCGATGAGCATTTCTACTCACTGAGTACCGATTCTCGTCCTGTGACAACATAATTTTTTGTTTCATAAACTAGATTACAGAGATAAAATGCAGCCTTTTCGATTGAGAAATGCAAATAGTGAAAACCTGGTCATATTCTTCTAGCCAACGCTCTTCATCACGTGCTAACATCCATCTATCCACTTTTTCAATTATTCCTTTCCTACTTGCTGCTTCTTCCTTTGCTCTTGCTATTTTTTCATCCATGGCGGTGAGAAGGTCGATGTGGTCTAATTCCCCTTTTCAAAGGAGTAAGAAAACTCTGCAATGAGTTTCACATATATGATACAGCCAAGCAGTGATATCTTGTCTTTTAAGTAGTTTTATAAGTATTCTTTCTCTTTCTCTTTTGGCCATTTTAGGATTGCACTTAGTATGCATAGGCGTATTTGGATATGCATTTGTTGTCATTAGGTTCTTTGAATGGATTCATGAAGAGTGGAGGTTCTATGGAAGATTGAAACCAAAAAAGAGTGCTAAGATGAAAGGAAATAAGAGAAGTATCATGAACACGTTGAAGAATGGCCAAACAACAGTTGCATAGAGTTACAGATAGTCTCACCAGAGTCTACAAGGTTCTTTATATTTCCCATTTCTGTTGATGGAGTCTCCATATGTGATATGTTGCATGTATTCTCTAGTTCCTTTTGCTTCTTGAAGAAAAGTTCTTTGGTTCTGCTTGCTTTCAATTGGTCTAGTCTCTTGACTTCAGCCTCAGCCTTGGGAGAATTTGCACAAAATAAAAGGTTGTCAACATCATCTATCACTAGTATGATCCTTGTACTTATTTATATACTTACCTGCTGAATTATGCTCAATGTAATGCTGCCAGGAGCGCACACGTCTGATGGTTCGAATGATAGTAAATCAATGACGTGAGAGAACTTTTGACGATCTTCATAAGATGCATCCATTAGATTCCACAGGTTCGACAAAGCTCTACCAAGTTGGTGAAGCTGCCATTTGAAAGATGTCTTAAAACGTCAGATAACAACCCTTATATTTGTTAAGCTATATACTCAGGTACATCTCCAAGAATGCTAGACAGTGGATTGAATCATGTCTATTTATCTTTACCTTTTCCAGGCGCTTGTGCTTTTCCTCTTCGAGAGACACAACAGTGCCATTAAGCTTTTTTAAGATATCATCACTGATGTTTTTGGATATTCCATAGAGGTCATTCAGGCTGGGGTGAATCTTTGTTATGATCATAGATGCTTCTGTTCCCAATGTTGCTGAAAGATCTCGAATGGCGCAGATATATATCTCAACCTTTTGTAGTCTCTCATTCTTGTTTGACAAAACATTCAAAAACATGGTGGATAAGCCAAAACTGTCTGATCACAAATCAAGATAAGATCTCACAAAAACACCCAAATTGGTCTTACAAATGTACCTTCTCATCATGGAGCTGATGCAGTTCATTCTGATATTCCTCGAGTTTTTTATCAGAAAGATCGTTGTCATCTATGATCATACTTGTAGATGACTCTTCAAATGTCGATTTACCTGCTATTTCTGCTGAAATTTTCTGAATCTCCCCTTTGACAGATCGGAATAACTTCACTCTTTCGTCTTTTTTCAGCCTCATCTCACGCAATGCAGGAGCAATAGAATCCAGCTGCTCCTTTAATGTTCCTCCCGTTTTCTTTGGCTGCAAAGATATTGACAACAATGTTATCTATAATAAGTTATCTGAACATATGAGCTAGTCTTGGCTTTGTTCATCAGTAACCATATACAGAGGAAGGAAGAATGAAAATTACCCTTCCAGGTACTGATCTTTCACCGAGGCACAAGAGAAGATGGGTGAGTTCAGCTTCAGATTCTGCTAACTCTTGATGAAGACGAGACCTAGAAACATTGGCCTGGTCAACTTTCCTCCTGTAAGCCTCTACACATTCCTGCTCTATATCAAGCAACACTTTTTCTCTCTCAAACTTATCTTCTCCAACTTCATCCCATATCATCTGTGTACAAAATCCAGCGACCATCCATAGATCAGAATACTATTTCATATCACTTGAAATTACATATAGCCGTGTTAAACAAACTTGCCTGTAATTCTCTGAGCAAATATCCGCAGGAAGTATCTAACAATGAAGAGCTTCTCATTCCTATCGGTGTCTGAAGGGAACCCATCTTCAGACAGATGATTCTTCTCCAATGTTGATTATTTTCACCTGATACTGAGTTATGAACTTTGTGCTTATTGGTGTTTGGTTTTGCTTTGAAGACAAGTGTGAAAGTGACACATATTCTGCAACAAAAGCTTCCTGTTTAAGTGAAGGCTCATCCGCATCTTCCTCCTCCTCTCTGATTCTTCAGTTTAGGCCTCTTTCTCTTTCTCTTTCTCAACTTCATCTAAATTTGGTAAAGTTTAGGAGTCGCTTTAGTGCTGATGCGTTTGCTTCTGCTGTATGAAAAGCTAGAGAGAGATGTTTTTGTTTATACGACACAAAAACTTGATTCCTAAGCAACGTTTACTGCTAGCTTATTTTGTGCTTATCATTGTTTTATCTAACTCCAAAATCCAAATCAACAGAGATTCTTCACCATGTGTGTTCTTACAACATGAAAGCTGTTTGCGACCATAGTAGACAAAAAAAATCTTTTTAAAAAGACTATATAAGTCTGTAATGTAACTTGTAAATATGATTATAAACTGACCTTAAAAAGAAAGTTTGTTTTCCGTTAAGATTTGTCTCTTGAACAAGGTCAACTTGTCCTTTCATAATTCTATTGCGGGACTCCATTATTTATTTTGTTTTTGAAGGCACCATTTTATAATCATATTGTCATTGACGACATCTGAGGTTTAAATTGTTACTCGTGGACAATTTCCCAAAGTTTAGTACAATAGCTCATCTGATACGTGTCTCTTGAATATATAAGAAGCGGGACCCCCAACTGATTAACACTTTTAATAATTTTTTGGGTCGGAGGACGTTTCAACATTAGACCACCATTATAAAAGTTTTTTTAAAGATTTTTTAACTTATTTTATTATTAAAAATTTAAGAAAGAAATCTATTAAAGAGTTTCTTTATTTTATTATTTTATTATTAAAATATATTATTTAACTTACTTTTTCTTATATATAATCATTTAATAATATTTAAGAAACTCTAATAAAAACTCTTCAATAATGTTGTTCTTACACCAGTCCAAAAATTAGAGATGTATTATATTAATATATTTAGGTTTACAATTTTTTTATATAATTTTGAGTGAATTTACGAAAATTCTTATTATATGCTTTACTCTAAAACTTCTAAGATATTTATATTTTTAATTAGAAAAACTATATAAAAAAGATTTAATGGTACTTTTTAAACTTACAAGTTCTGTAACATTGTATTTTAATTTATTGTAAAATTATTTAATTAGCAATATATGATTTATCATTGTAACACAAATCATATCAGTTGGTTGATTTGTTTTTTTTTTTTGGTTCAACAGTTAATTGAGTACATTTCTCAGAATTTTCAGCTTTTACTGCTTAAGAGTCAAGAACCAACTCAACTTTTCTTGCTTTGCACAACTTTCTTGAGAGGATCCTTAAAATGTAATTGCTTTGCTTTCTAGCTTTTACATTAATAATTCGTAAATAATGTTTTAATATGAAATTCATTATTAATTAACGACACTTAGATTGGAGTCTGGAGATGAGATTATGTTGTCATCCAATCCTTGATTCTTTCGAGAGATACAGTATTCTTGTTTCCTTTGTTTCTTGTCTACATCTCAAACAACATATATGTTCCACTGCAAAAAAAAAAAAGCATGTGTATATCATCATAATATTATATTATTTATAAATAACATGATCTAAAATTATTAATTAACAAATAACATATATCGAAACATTGATTTTAAATGATTGTGAATAATTTAGATTTTAGGAAATTTTAAATGATTTTAGATGAATCCATAGCAATTCTTATGATTTGTAACAAAATCCTCTAAACCTCCACCTAAAACCATGATATTTAATTTTTGTGTTTTTAAACTAGGATAATCCTCTAAGTCATTCTAAAATCTTATAGAATCACCTAAAATCGCATCCGTAATTTTTTCCAATAATAATGAATTTGTAGTTTTTAATATCACTAGTCTAATAACAGTTGATTTTAGATGATTTTTAGAAACTCTTGTTCCAATACCAGATGATTTGTCACTTAAACTCAAATCACTTAAAATCAATGTTTCAATACAATCTCATATATGTCATTTAACATCATTTATAACAAATGTCATTATTATTGCATTTTTACAACCGCACGAGACATCACTTATAGTATGATGAAAATAATTGTATCACTTGCTTAAATTTTATATAACTATTTGAGTCACCACTTTCTAAATCATTTTTATAAGTAATGTAAAAAGCGGTTGTATCATTTAAAGCTGATGCAAACAAATAAAATAAATGATATTATAGGTCTAATTTCTTGTAGTGTTTTCTCCAAACATATGTGTACTTAGGCACCCATTCTTAAATTAAATCCATTTTCAACTTTGGAACTAAGATATCAGTCTCTCTACTTATTTTTAATTGATTTTGAGTTTAAAATTCATAATCTAATATAGTATCAAAGTGCATGTTAACCGCACAAATGCTAAAACGTTTAGTTGCAGTATTCTCAACAAATTCAAACGGTATTCTAATTGTGGTATCTTCGAAATTGTGGGTATCGAAGTAACACTCACGTACATCTCTATAGAACATATAAAAGTATTCCACATTGAAAAGAAAAAATGAATTCTTTTTTAATATATATAAGATATAAACAATTGATTTTGAAATTAAAATCATAATCCAGTGCTTTTTTCTGGTTTTCTTCTCTTTGTTTCCGAGCTCTCATTTCTTAACTTCCCCAACATCCAACCCACAAGACTGATAAAACATATAAGTTGAGTGTACTTCTTAAGAGCCCCAAGACCAAGATCCGAACCTAGAGGAGTGATGCATACTTGAATAGTTATGATTATTTACACAATAATTTACCACCAATTAGAGACACGTACGACTTGTCAACACTTCCACCATGAACTCCTAATGACTTGTCAACTAAAAAAACTCAAACCATCCTTCAAACATGTCAAGTATCGTAACATTAATTCACGAAATGATATTGTAACAAGCCATTGTATCTACTCGAAATTAATATGAAAAATATGTTACACAACCATTTATTTCTTCATATTTAAATTAATTCGCTTTCATATTAATTTTCAAATTTTCATTTATAAATCATTTTTTGTTAATAATTAAATTGATAAAATTTAACTCATAACATAAATTCATCTATAAATATTCTATGTTAATTACTATATGTAAGATTTTGTAACCCATGTGAATGAGAGAGAGAGATTTGGAAAAAACTGTACCTTTGTATTTTCAATCTTAATTTTTCATTACAGAGGTTTACACAATATATAGAGAAAAAGAACAATCTAAAATAGTATATTAGTTGCTTTGAGATAAGAGAGAGTTAAAGGGATTCAGAGAAAGGACTCTTCTCTCCTCCTTAGCAACGACTATTGCTTCAGATCAGGTATGAACTATGTTCTGTCTTCCTGATGTACGAGAGTTACATTAATGAGCTCTGCTCCTTCTATTTTTTTCCTTCTTTGACCTTGTTGGATCTGAAATTAAAGTTGGGCTTGACTTGTGGCCCAATTCATTTTTTTGTTGACTTATGGGCCTTTACACTAGCATCCTCCCTCAAACTTGGTGTAGGAGGTTCTGATACACCGAGTTTGAGAAGAACAAACGCGGCTCTGGATAATGATTTTGTGAACATATCGGCGAGCTTGAATGAGGCAGAGATGTGTTGAGTTCTAATCAACCCAAGAGCGACCTGTTCTCTGATGTTGTGATAGTCAGTATCAAAGTGCTTGGACCGATTGTGAAAGGCTGGATTTGCACTGAGATATACAGCTGAGAGATTATCACATCTAAGTAAAGTTGATTGGAATTGAGGAATGTTCAAGTCTCTGAGCAGAAACGAAAGCCATGTGATTTCTTGAGCTGTGGAGGCAAGAGCTCGGTTTCCACCCTCTGTCGAAGACCGATATACTTTTTGTTGGCGTTTTGCAGACCATGACATGAGATTCGAACCAAGGAAGGTGCAGAATCCAGAGGTGGAGTGTCTTGTATCTTTGCAACCTGCCCAGTCACTATCACAGTAAGCATTAAGAGTCAATCTAGTGTCTTTTTTAATGTGTAGACCAAGATGAATCGTCCCTTTAACATATCGGATAATTCTTTTGAGAAGCCATAAATATGTTACTATAGGTAGATGCATCCGTTGACAAACGTAATTTACAGCAAACTGTATATCTGGCCTTGTGATGGTCAAATATTGCAGCTTACCGTCGAGATTGCGAAAGTATGTGGGCTCTTCAAACAATTCAGAACCACTGCTCTCAAGTCGAAGAGGTAGAGGTGTAGCAATGGGGTTACAATCAATCATACCAGCTCTATGAAGTATATCTGATGCATATGATGTTTGATGTATGAACAGACCACATGAATGAGATTGAATTTCAACACCAAGAAAATAGCTTGGAGGGCCAAGATCCTTCATCGAAAATCTGTTGTTGAGAGATTGTAACAAATCATCTAGAAGTATTGCATCACTGCGAGTGAGGAGGATGTCATCAACATAGAGTAAGAGTACCAAAGTTCTTCCAAGATGATGGTAAACGAGAGAGATGGATCAACTTTGCTGCATGAGAAGCCATACTCAAGGAGAAAGCTACTGAATGTATCAAACCATGCCCCTCGGAGCCTGCTTAAGGCCATAAAGAGCTTTGGTCAATCTGCAAACATGATTTGGATGTTGTTCATCAACAAAGCCTGAAGGTTGATACATGTAGACAGGTTCCTGAAGTTCCCTATACAAAAATGCATTAGAGACATCCAACTGTTTAATTGGCCAGGCCTTAGCAATTGCAACATCAAGAACCATGTGGATTGTAGCAGTTCGAACAACCGGGCTGAAGGTTTCAAGGTAATCAACGCCTTCCTCTTGATCAAAACCCTTGGCTACTAGTCTTGCCTTGAGCTTATCAGAATGTGCCATCTGGTTTGAGTTTCACCTTAAATACCCATTTGCTTCAAAGTATGTTCATATCAGATGTTACAGGAACAAGATCCCAAGTGTGAAGCATGAAATCCTACCAATTTCATCTATAACTGCTTGATTCCATCCGGAATGTTTCATAGCTGATGTAATCGACTTTCGTTCTACTACAAAGAGTTTAGAAGCAAGGAGGGCATACCATGGATTTTGTTTGTGTGTACGAGCCTTTGCTCGAGTTGTCATGAAATGTGTATTTTCTGGTGGAGCAGGTTGTGGCTCCATATGCAGAGGAGAAGTAACATGTTCAAGATCTAGTGTTGAAGGATTACTCAAAAGTCTGACCTAAATTGTTGTCATGAATTGGTGATGCAGGTGGAATTGGAGGTTGATCATTTTGTGGAACTCATACAGAATTGCAGGTTAGTCAATCTGCAGTCATGGGGAATGAACAACCAGAGGCAACAAAGGAGGTACATAAGCGGGAACACCCAGAAGAACACAAGGAGGCAAGCCTTGTCTTGGAGCATGAGTGTTTGGTACTGCAGACTGCCAGGTTCGAAGAAGTGTTGATGTGTATCTAGGAACTAGATGTTGAAACTGCCACTTGAATGGGAATAACGTCTCATCAAAGACTACATGCCGAGAGATATAATCCTTCTTGGTAGGTGGGTGAAGATATTTATAACCTTTGTATTGAGGATTATATCCGAGAAACACACATTGAACTAACCTTGGTTCTAGTTTGTGATCAAATAATGGGCGGAGATACGGATAGCAAGCAGAGCCAAACACACGCAAGGAGGAGTAATCGGGCTTAGGGTGGAAAATCTTTTCATGTAGACTGATGTTGTTAAGAGCTGAAGATGAAAGCATATTACTGATATAACCAACAGTGAAAAATGCCTCAACCCAATGATAAAGGGGAACCTGACTGTGAAACATCATCGAGAGACCCAATTCTACAAAATGTATGTGCTTGCGTTCAGCCACGCCGTTTTGCCTCCGGAGTGTGTGGACTAGATAGAAGATGTTGAATGTCATTCTCATTGAAGTGTTGTTTCAATTTGTTGCTTGTAAATTCACCTCCACCATTACTTTGAAATACTTTTATTTTAGTACTCAAGTGATTTTCTATTTGTTTTTGAAATGCCACAAAAGTTGAGGTAAAACTCAGACTTGTTTCAAAGAGGATAGAACCATGAAAATCTTGTAAAACCATTGACAGATACTGCATAATAGCGAAAACCCTTGGTTTGATACAACTGGTGATGGTCCCCAAAGATCACAATGTATTCGATCTAGAGGACCTGAAACAATAGAATCTGAAACTAACAAAGGTAATTTAGAACTTTTCTTCATCTTGCAAGGCTCACAAACAGGAGATATGCTACTCTTACTGACTTTTGAGTTTCCTTGCTGTTTTTGAGTTGTTGAAGAACCGAGGAGGTTGACATGACCCAACCGTAGATGCCATGTGTCTTCACTAGCTACACAATGTCTGTTTGAATATATGGCCACTAACTCCTTCATCATTCAAAACATAAAGACCATTACAGCACATGCCCTTTAACACCACTTTCTGAGTTAATTCGTCAATAAACATGCACATTGTTAGCATCAAAATAAACCCCACACAGATAGTCATCACAACAACCTTGATACTGAGAGAAGAGACTGAGTAATATCAGGAGAGATCAAACATAATTTAGAGGGATCATACCTAACTTTGTAGAGATAATGGTGGAGCCAACATGTGTAATGGGCAAATTGTTCCCATCACCAACCATCACAGATTCATCTCCATTGTATGGAGTGGCATTTTGCACAGAGGAAGTTGATGAAGTGATTATGAGCAAATGCTCCTGAATCTGGACACCATTCCACACCAGAGTTATCAGATGTGCGAATAGAGGTGAGAGCTTGAAATGATTCACTGTCCTGATAATTATTGTCAAATTTGTTGTAACACTTTTGAGCAGTGTGCCCAATCTGACCACAAATCTGACAAACGAGACGGTTTCCTGACTAAGAGGGGTTTGAGCTGTGTTGAGAAAAGCCTCGACCGCGAGTAGAATAACCACTTCTTCCCCTGTTCTGAGAGTTTTCTTCCTTTGCCACGATGTCCAGAGTTGTACTGAGGAAAATCATTCATGTAGTTGGAATCATACTGAGATTGTTGAGCTTGATATGCAACATGAGGGTTCACCATGACTGTGTCTTCATAGGACTGCAACTTGTAGTCAAAGGCTTACTTCAAATATGACATTGTTGAATGATGGAGGAGGAAACTTTGTGAGAGAGCTTTGAATGACCGTAGTGATGGGATCACACTCTCTTCCCAAACCATTAAGAAAACCAAAGATTTTGATGGATTCTTCTATTGGTTTCCCAATAGCACTAAGAGAGTCACATATTGTATTAAAGCCACGGTGGTAAGTAGAGAAGTTCTTACCAGTTTTGGTTAGGAGTTACAGACTTCGGCGAAGTGAAAACTCCCTAGCCACAAAGCTTTTGTTGAAGTTTTCAGCAAGAGAGAGCCAAATATCACGAGCAGTAGCAAGGTTGTGAACTTGACCCAATACTTCTTCAGAAAAATTACCAAACAACAAGGATTTGACAAGCTTGTGAGTACGAAACCAAGATTCAAACAACGGGTTATGAGCTTGAGACTGAGCTCTTTCATTGACGATGGTGACAAAAGGGTATGGGGCCATGATTGTGCCATTAACAAACCTATAAGCTTTTGACTTGACAGGAGAGACTCCACTTGGGTCTTCCACAACAGAAAATTTGAATCATTGAGCTTGAGAGTGACATAGCTCAAGACATTGACATGATTGGGAAAAGGATAAGGGTTACCAGGATTTGCCATTGAAAGACTTGTTAGGATTACAAGGGCTCTGATACCATGTGAATGAGAGAGAGAGAGAGAGAGAAAGAGATTTGGAAAAAAAACTGTAACTTTGTATTTTCAATCTTAGTTTTTCATTACATAGGTTTACACAATATATAGAAAGAAAAGAAAATCTATAATAGTATATTAGTTGCTTTAAGATAAGAGAGAGTTAAAGGATTTAGAGAAAGGACTCTTGTCTCCTCCTTAGCAATAGTTATTGCTTCAGAATCAGGTACAAACTCTGTTTTGTCTTCCTGTTGTATGAAAGTTACATCAATGAGCTCTGCTCCTTTTGCCTTTTGCTTCTTTGATCTTGTTGGATCTGAAATGGAAGTTGGGCTTGACTTGTGGCCCAATTCATTTTCTGTTGACTTATAGGCCTTTACACTAACAACCCAAACCTATCCGTATGAATCTCCTGATAATTACTATATATGAAAAAGAATTGAATTTTAAATGTCTGAATCATTAGTTATTTAACCAGTAGAAAAAAAAAGTTACCTTCTTTTTATTATTTTCTTATTAAAAATAAATAAAAACATCAGAAGTATACTCTTAGATGCATACCAGATTTGTTTTTCTTTTTTTAAAATATGTAACAATTAGTTGGATAAAAAAGATATAAAGAATGAAGTTGTTTGCTTTTTAATGTGTTCATTGCCTATTTAAGGTTAGCTTGATTACCTATGGTTTGATTCTCAATAATATATATTTATGGAAAATAACTATCACTAGTGATATACTATATATTAATTTTTGTAATCAGTTAATACTTCCTCTATTTTAAAATATAAAGTGTTTTTAAAAAATTAATTTGTTTCAAATTATAAGATATTTTATAGACTTCTAGAAAAAATCAGTTACATTTATATTTTATAACTATTAGTATTGATTGGTTAAATTACATTAAGCAAAAATTTTAAATAACTTTGATCAGACGTGCTATTCAATTTCTTCTTTGTAAAGTAAAAACAACAGTTTAAGTTTTTTCTTCCAAAAGTTTTTCGATATTATTACTAAAACTATGCTAACTTTTAATCGCAAAAATGGAACAACTTATGTACTTATACAATTATTACAAAAAATATGGCATGGAATAATTAAAAAAGCGAAAAATGATTTCAGAAAAAACACAGAATAAAAACAAACAATAATAAAAGATGATTCAAGGAACGTTAAGAGGGAAGGTATTAGTATTCTTGGGAAATCGTTAATGATGATTTAGTAGCGTTGATAAATAATTTTTTGGAGTCGGGTTTTTTGAGAAAGGTTTAAACAAGACTAATATATGTCTTATTCCTAAGCTCCCTCGACCGACCATAATGACGGATTTCTGAACAATTAATTTATGTAACATTATTTATAAGATTATTTCTAAGATTTTGTGTTTGCGTCTAAAACAGGTTCTTCCAAAGCTTGTTTCGAAGACACAATCGACATTTGTTTGGGCGTCAAATTTCAGACAATATTATGATTGCTCAGGAAATGGTGCATGCTCTACATACAAATAATACTGTGAGGAGAAATTTCATGGCAATAAAAACAGACATAAGTAAAGCATATGACAAGGTGGAGTGGAGTTTCATAACAATCTTTGCTACTTAGATTAGGTTTCTACGAAAAATGGATATGATGCCTTATGTGGTGTATTACTAGTGTTGAGTACTCAGTACTAATTAATGGGGTTCCAGGGGGACGAATTGTACCTCACCGAGGCTTACGTCAAGGGGACTCTCTGTCGCCATACTTATTCATATTGTGTACAGAAGTACTTATAGCTAAATTAGATAAGGTTGTAGATCAGCGTCTTATTACTAGTATAAAGATATCGCGTGATAGTCCAGAGGTGTCTCATTTATTTTTTGCGGATGATACTTTGAACTTCTGTAAAGCCACCCCACGGGAGGCCACAAAGATCCTAAATATCCATATGGAGTATGAGTTAGTATCTGGGCAGAAAATTAATTTTGATAAGTCCTCTATTCAATTTGGTAAGACTGTAGGGCAAGAAAGTATAGAAGCAGTCCAAAACATAGTAGATATTCGGAATTTGGGTGCCATAGGGATGTACCTTGGGCTCCTAGAGAGTATTAGCGGTTCTAATGTGAAAGTTTTCGCGTATGTAGCAGAGAAACTAGAAGTCCAAGTAGCCAATTGGACGACCTAGTTTCTGTCTAAGGCTGGAAAGGAGACTTTAATCAAATCAATTCCTACAACACTACCAACTTATGCAATGACTTGTTATCGGCTTCTAAAAGCGGTCCTACGGAAAGTGCAGTCCTCTGTTACAAATTTTTGGTGGGAAAATATTGCCTCATCTGGTCATTGGAAAAAATTGGGAGATTTATGTCAATCTAAATAAAAAGGGGGATAAGGTTTCCGTATGTTAGAAGATTTTAATACGGCTCTTTTGGCAAAACGATTTTGGTGATTACTTGTGTTCCTTGAGTCGCTTTTGGGTAAAGTAATGAAAGGGAAGTATTATAAGGATAAAAGCTTATTGGATGTACAGTTACAAGTACGGTGTTCCTAAGGATGGCGTAGTGTTGTCTTTAGCAAACCTTTGATTTCAAAAGGAAATTATTCGAAAAATAGGTGTGGAAGGACTCTTGGATTCCAAACATTTATCTGATACTAGCACTTTGGTCGGATTTATACTTATTTTCGGATATGACGGTTGATCAGTTCATAGATCACTGTACTGGTCAATGGAAGGAAATCTTGGTGCGTCAGTATTTTGATTCCCGAGATGTCCAGTTGATTTTGGCGATTCGTATTCCGAAAAACCAACGTTTAGATCAGTGGGGTTGGCACTTTACAAAAACAGGGAAATATTCGGTCAAGTCGGGTTACTCACTAACTGGTGGTGGACCATGGGATGATCAGCATCAGAGTGGGCCTTCCTTCGACATTTTCTATACGAATTTTTTTGAAGTTAGACTGTCCTAATAAAATAAAACATTATATTTGGCAGACTTTGACAGGATGTACAACAATATTTCAGAATTTGACCAAACGGGGTCTCGGAAGGGATTCTAGATGTCCGCGATGTGCGGTGGAGCATGAAATGATTACACATGTGCTCTTTGAATGTCCCCCGACTCTTCAAGTTTGGGCTTTATCTCCCATTCCTTGAGCCTTAAGAGTGTTTCCGGGAGGATCTGTCTGGTACAACCTAGATTATCTGTGTTCAAGGATTCCGAGTTAGGTTGATTTCGGAATGTTTCTGTGGATTATATGGCAAATTTGGAAAGCATAAAACATATTGTGTTTTTCGAATAAGGATTTAGACCCCAAATTAGTTTTGAGAAGAGCACTCTCGGATGATAAGGAGTGGTCTATTGCTCGAACTGGTAATAAGGTTGCGATAGACTATAGCAAGTCTAAGCTCGACGCATTCACGTCGGCGTTGATATTCCCCACCACAACCAATCAGTCGTTCACCAGTTATATGTGTTATGTGGACGCCTACTGGAAAGCCATCGATCAACATACAAGATTCAGTTGGATTTGTTTTCCATATTCAGTGGATGGATTATTTTCGGGATCAGAGAGATGACACAAGTGTCTTTCGTCACTCCATGCTGAGGTGGAAGTAGTTATCTGGGCATTGGGTGCATTACTGGAACGTCAAATCTCGGAGGTGAAGGTGTCTATAGATTGCGAGACGGTGTGGCACATCTTCCAGCGTCCAGAGGAGTGGCCAACTTTCGATATTTATCAGGAGGATATCCAGCGGCTGAGGTCTCTTTGCACAGTATGTTCCTTGTCTGTCATCCTGAGATCTTTGAATTCAAAGGCAGATGCTTTCGCTAGGCTAAGTCAGTGTCTGGTTTATGATTGCAAGAGTTTTAGGGACGATGTTTTAAGTTTTGGTAGTTATACTCATGTCGTTGATAAAAAACAAAAAAGAGGGAATATATTATTGTAATTAGTGAAATTAATAAATGCATGTATTGTCGGCGCGTCTCGAGTGCTGAAGTTCTCTATTTTTTAATTATTTGTATTTTTTTTTCTTTAAGCAACTTTAGATGTCGAAAACAGGTGGCCAAATGGTATAGTTACTTTACAAATCATCAAGGCACCAGAGATCGAACCTCTTACCTGGAATAGTAGGAGTGAGATTTAAAAATCAGTAAACTAGTTGACAAAAAAAAAACAACCTTAGATCGACAATTAGAAGTCTAAAACAAGTAACAAAAACTTGCACAAATTTTTTGTTACCAAAAGTATTCAAGATTCCATTCTAAACAAAATTTAACTATTCTATATTTACAGAGTCCACTCATCAAACTTTGAATAATTAAAAAAAAATCGAAAGATAGTTAAATGTTTAGAATTCTAAAGTTTTTACTAAAATTTAATTTTTGATGCGCAACACCATATAGTAACATTTAATATTTGGACTATTATCCGATCATACCAATCTATTTGCAAACAAAAAAGCGATTTCAAAATTAAACAATCAATCATCATTTTTGGGATAAATTGTATATTTCATATTAGAAAAATTGTTAGGAAAAAAACAAGATTTTTTCTATAGATTGGTCTCATTTCAAAAAAAAAAATTTTAAACACGGAAGAAAGAACAATAATAAATCAGAATCGATAAGTGATAAACACACAAAATATTCTAAAATATAAACTTTTTAAGGGAGATGTAAGTTCATAACATATGGCAATGATATAATCAAAGATAATAGGCAAAAAAGAAATCTTTTAACAATAGCTCAAAAATCTGAAACTATCAACAGAATATAACTAAGACTAACTCCATCCACAATAGCAAGAGAAACTCCAAAAACTTGGCATGATTTTTTTCAGGATGAAACTATACTAAGCATCAATTTTAATTGATAATTAATAATAATCTCGACGAAGAATAGTAAAAATAATATTTTGTATTTATTCAAGAATGACACTTGGATGAGTGGCCTACAAGTCGTCGTCAATAAGGGTGAACTTAGGTATACACAGAAGGAAAAGATAGATGCATTTTTGTATTATTTAATATTAAAAGATGTGTTTATTACTATATGAGTGTCGGTGAAAAATGGACCTCTCATTTCCTTGGCCTTAGAGCAACTACGATGGTAAGACTCCAAATGGAGTTTTTACCATTTGTTTATTAATTTTTATTTTTTCTTAAATAGTTAAGCATTGTTGGTTAATGTGTTAGTGTAATGGTGAGACTCTTAAAAGTTGGTTCTTAAAATAAAAAGTTAATAAACAATGAATTAATAAAATTGAAATTGTTATTTATTGAATGATTAAACATGAACATACAACAATTTATAATTAATCTTGATCTCCAAATTTTTCCCAAATATTTTCAATTAAGTCATTTTTCAATTGGTCACGAATCCACCGATCACGAACACGACTCCAAATTTAAAACATATTACCGAGATTCGTAGGCATGTTGGTAGAATATGACATATCCACCTGAGAACTTCTGGATACGTCTCCTTCTTCAAATTCAGATGTTTCATATTGAGTGTATTCATCTCGTTCATTTTCCACTATCATATTGTGCAGTATGATACATGTTCTCATAATCTTCCCAATTTTTTTCTTGTCCCATATAAGAGTCGGGTTTTTCACAATCGCAAATCGAGCTTGCAATACTCCAAAAGCACGCTCCACATCTTTTCGGGTTGCTTCTTGAAATTTAGCAAACAACTCCGCTTTAGGACCTTGAGGGAGTGAGATAGATTGGATAAATGTATGCCATTTTGGATATATACCGTCGGTGCAGGTAGTACGCTAAATCATACATGTGTCCGTTGACCATGTATTGTACCCTTGGAGCTCGACTGTGTATGATGTCATCGAAAACAGGTGACCGATCGAGGACGTTTATATCGTTTAAGGTTCCTGGAGGACCAAAAAAAGCGTGCCATATCCAAAGATCTTGTGATGCTACAGCCTCTAAGACAATTGTTGGCTTTCTTGATCCACGGGTGTACTGTCCTTTCCAAGCGGTTGGGCAATTTTTCCACTCCCAATGCATACAATCAATGCTCCCTATCATCCCGGAAAACCCGCATATCTCTCCAATATCGAGTAGTCTTTGAAGGTCCTCTGGTGTGGGTCTTCGTAGATACTCATCTCCAAATAACCATATTACTCCTTCAGTGAAATTTTCTAAACACCTAAGTGCTGTGGTTTCACCGAGTCGGAGATATTCGTCAACCCGCGTCAGCTGGAAACCATAACCAAGCATACGAATAGCTGCCATACACTTTTGTAGTGCTGATAGGCCGAACCTTCCGACTGCATCTTTTCTTTGTTGAAAGAAGTGAACATTTTCCGAGAGGCCATCGACAATACGCATAAATAATGGGTTGTTCATGCGGAAACGGCGTCTGAATAAATGACTCGGATACGTCGGATCATCACTGAAGTAGTCATTCCATCAACGGATGTGGCCTTCTTCGCGTTTTCGTTCTATGTAAGCACGTTTCCTTTGCTTTTTTGCTCGAGCTTCCTCTATGTCGTTGTACATATTTTCAAAAGCGTCTTCTAAAGTTTCATCCAATCTTCGGTCTACTTCAGCTGTTGAAGATGAGGAAGCTTTTCCTAATATAGAATTATTCAAGAGAATGAACGATGTGCAAAATTTATTAATTATAAATATCAGATACTACTTGAGATGCTAAATATCATATACTAATTATAAAATTTATTTTCTAAAATCATTTTAATATATCTCGTATAAAATCATTGTGAAATGTTTCATAAATAGTATTGTAGTTCTCTAATCTATTGTAGTTATTATTTGTAGTTCTTTAATTTATTGTAGTTATTATTTGTAGTTCTTTAATTTATGAAGCATTTGTGGTATATGTGTAACAATAATTTTCTTTAACAAAGATAAAGATAGTATATTGCGACAAATACCTTAAACGTAAAAGATAGTATATTTCACAATGTTGCAACATTAAAAGCGTAACCTAAAACGAAGTCCTTGTACAAGAAGAAACA
>JAKUCM010000535.1:0-20311 GCA_023374145.1 Lepidium sativum
TATATAAATTTAATGTTTAAGAGTTTTAATATAATGTATACAATTATTAGTTCGAAAAATAAAGCTAGATATAATTATTGGGTTTTTATTTAGTCAGTAATTTTAATTTTATTTTACAATTATCATATAACAGATATATTACAAAAATTATTTACATATTTTTATAGAAATAATTTTTACATATATTGATGCTTAGCTTTTTATATCATACCTTATAAAACTATTCCATTTATTTAATTTTTTTAAGTATATTTAGGAATACTGTGTACAAAATAATTGTACAGTTTATTGATGAATATAAGTTGAAAATTTTAATTAAATAAGGCCTATTTTGTGATTCAAGGAAAATCAAAAGGACCTAACATATAATTCTAATGTCTAGGCTTTTTAGGTTAGTTATGTTCTTCCATTGTTTTCGACCCACATCAATGATGTACACAGTTCTGATAAAAGTTGTATACAACTAAATAATGTAACCTAAATTTTTGCACATAGTATTTGATTTCAATTTCAATTACAAATTTAAAATAAACATATAACAAACATATAATATTTTTTATTTTTACCATTTCTTTGACCCACGTCAGAGCTGTGAAGAAACCTGATAACAGCTGTATACAATCCTACTTTGTCGTTTACGAATCAAGCAGAATATATATTTAATTTTTTCTCTTTGCTAACCAATTGAGAAACCCTTCAAAGCTTTCTTTTTCTCATTATACACAGGATATCGACGAAAAAATAAAAGAAAGAAAATATGGTTAGGGTTCCTTTTGGTTCAATGAGAAAGTCGAAAACGGCAAAGCGGTCTTCTAAAAAATCAACCATCGATGGCGACATTCCGACTGATGTCACCCATTCCCATCGATCAACACATCATGAACCTGCTTTTTCTAATATCCCGGCAAACGATGAGCTTATTCCAACGGAGAATAATATTCTCGCTATGTATCATCCCCCAGAAGTATTTACTGGCTCTGGACCAAGTGTTTATGATGATAAGAGAGAAGAAAGCAGTGACATTGAACAGACTGATGATGATGATGTTTTAGGAAATACGGTTTCTTCACGTCTTCTGAACAGACGGTGTAAATCAAGTGATAAACCATCATGTTCACAGAGGGAAAAAACTACACTGAATTCATCTCCATCGGAGTTCTCTGAATACACTGAAAAATTCATCTTTGCTGCTGCTGAGGAAAAGTATAAGGTACTTCTTACCAAAAAAATCATTCCTGAGAATTTAAGTTCGTCTACAGACATAGAATATGTTAAGTCCTGGATTGATTATGCTGGTTTGACTCCTACTATCACTTTGTTTGGAAAATTTGATCTTTATGTTGTTAAGGAGTTTTGGGCTAACTTACCAGTTGTCCCGAAAGATTCAACCTCTCTGTCAGTCTTTGTAAGGGGTCATATATATGAGGTTTCTGGGAAAAAGATAAATGAGGTTTTTGGTCTGCCTGATTTCGATGATAGAGAAATAATAGAAGATTTGGATGGGACTTCTATTAGGGATATGACTGTTTTATTGACTAAGACTAAGAAATCAAGTTTTAGCAAGATTGTGATAGCTTCAGATTTCCCTAAAGAGCACATAGAGTTATACAAAGCGTTGTACTTTATGCTACCAGATAATTACCAACAAGAAATTCAACCTTGGTCGAATGATGTTTAAACATTTAATTTCGGTTGGTAAGAAATTGGGGTCGGATATCACTCTACCATACCTTGGTATGATCTGGAAACTTCTTAATGATCAACATGAGGTTGTTGTTGATCATTCGGATAGATTTCACAATGTTGATGATACCCCTGTTATGAAAAAAAGAAAGCCATATACCAGACTTCAACAAAGACAGGAAGTTCATCCAAATTTTCCCTCAACTTCCGAGAGGCTTTTGAGAAGATAGTTGAAATATGTAACTCAGTTCTAACATCAGGTTGTAGTTTTGTAAGAAATTTACTTACAGTATTGCTTTCTGTTGTTTATTAACATTGTTTTTGTACATTTCAGCAAAGGATGACTCTGAATGTGATGATGAAGGGAATTAGGAGCTGTTGGTAGTCAAGAATGCAAGTTATATTTGTAGTCTCAGCTGGGACACAAATTTGTACGTTTCTGTTATGATGTATTTTGTTCTGTAGGGTTATGTTTTTGTAAACACTATTATCATCTATTCTTTGCTTGAACAGTTGTTGTAGACCTACTTACTACTATTTTGTTGGATTAAGTAATATTGTTTTTTATTATAAACTCATAATTAGCAGCTTTAGTAACTATGATGATACTAGAAAACTTAAGGTGTTATTCAGCTTCTGTTTTATTAGTTACTACAGAATATTTCCATTACCATTTTTCCAGTTGTGCCTATCGATTTATATTATCTCATTTGTTCATTGTTTAGCTTCTATTTATTCATTTCTAAATTGGAGACATTATTAACAGAAATGGTAATCTATTAATTGAAGTCAATGATAATGAAACAATAACAGATGTAGACATTAACAGAGATTATGTTATCTCTATAAACAACAACAAAATTTTAAAAAAACATTTTTTTAAATTTAACACAGGTGTATGCATGGGTATAGTTTATAGTTCAAACTTTATTTATTGGGAGAAGTCCACCTCCAATAATACAAAAAGTTCGAAGGTTTATAAGAGATTTGATACAATTTTTTCTTATTACTCGAATTAGTAGCTTTAAATTATACAAAAATCCTGATTCTTTTATTCGTTATACAATATACATCTGCCCCCACTGGTCTTCAGGTTCCGCAGATGGCCCGGACGTGTTCTTGAATTAATTTCCTTTCCCAGTCTGCAATGTCCTCAAAAGCGTTCTCAGGGAGATTCTCAAAGGGCTCTTTCCATGGATCATTCTTGGCCAGATCATATGTTGCACAGCGGACAGCTCCTCTGTTGGGTCCACAAGGACGCTTTGATACCAATGTGTCATAAACTGTTCCCAACTGTTTGGAAAGCAATATTAGATCGCAACACATTCTAAGAGTGAAGTTGAGTGAGACTTTTGTACTTACGTTCATGTTACAGAACCAATACATATAAGCAATCGAAACCGCTGGAGCTCTTCCTAATCGGCTGTGCAATGTACGTAGACTCTTCCTTTACCTTCTGAAACCGCCCATTCCAAAGAAGAAACAGATTTTGGTAGTTGGCTTCTTAATGAAAGTGTATCGAAATCTTATGCCTGACAGAATAGCAAACAAGAAAACCGAATTGATCAAATTCACATGATTCCACAGCCTTAAAAGGGGAGAAGTGATCCTTAATCCTTACTGGCCTTCTCATGTGACGGATTCCAAGCTCCTTACATCTACTAACAATGGACTCCAGATCAATTCCCCAATACTCAATGTCGTTATCTTTCTGCAAGTTAAGTATGTAAGCAACATTCTCTTCATGTTTCAAGTGATCTATATCCTCAGGTTTCTGAGGCTGTGATCCAACAATCAGTTCATCTCTAATCAAAGTGTAGTTCATGCCTGAAATATAAAATTTTTTCTGATAACATCATCACATAGAACCATGGATCCACATGAAACACTTTCCGAAACCAACATAGTCATCAAAGAGTAAAACACTTAGTCATTGTAACACACTCTCAGTTGCAGTTCTGACTAGGGAACTATTCAAGTTACTAGTGACCTAATCACAAAGTCAAATAAACACTTTTCTAGTCTTGCGAAACAAGAGATCATATAATATATGTGAAATTTGGGGAGAATAAGGAAATTCAAGAGCAAATTTTGAAGATATTATATACCCAAATCATGATGATATTCATATGGGCTCCTCATCAGTCTCTTCGTAGCTGTATTGTAGTCCTCCATTTTATTCTTGGAACTAAGAGAAACCCCAGTTGTTCCAGTTTCTGAATTTTCTCCAGCGAATTTGCAGGAAACTCCGGCCATTTTTCTGGGAATTTGATATGGATAAGGAGAAGAGTCATGTGTAAAGAAGAACGCGGGAAGAGTAACGGAAACTTGTTGAAACATTTCTGTTTGCAATTCTGTTATACGATTCTGTTATATAAAGAATCGAACTTATCTTTTAAAAGTATGAATACTAAATCAAGTTCTTCTTCTTCTTCTCTGTTCTTCTGGTACAAATGAATGATTGAAATCAAACTCATTGGAGCTCGAGTTAGCATTACAGAATCGGTGTTTTACGAACATTGGATCCTATATCTTTATCTCTTCTAGTTGTCGTGTATTACAGTTTGACTGTAACAAAGGTATCAGAGCTTCAACGTTTCTCGGAAGATGACGAAAACGAGAGCTCAAGCTATGATAAAAGAAGCAGCTGTTCGTGGTGTGGAAGAGAGCTTAGGCTCAAGAATTGATCAAATGATGGAAAGGACTCAGCAATTGGAGACCACAGTAGCCGATCAAAGTTCAAAGATGGACAAGAATATCGCGGACATGTTCGAGGCGATTCGGTTAATTCAAGGAGCGAATCACAGCACTCCAAATGGTTATGAACAGAACAATCGTCGCAATTCACCGGTCAATTCATCGACTCCGATCATCAATCCGAATGGTTATGCTCCTAACCGCGGTCGAGCTGGAACTACACCTCCTTACGCAGGTATGACTCGATTGACTAAGCTGGATTTCCCTAGATTTAACGGAGAAAGAATGAAGGAATGGTTGTCGAAGGTAGAACAGCTTTTCTTAATTGACAACACTTCGGAGGAATTGAAAGTAGGTTTAGCTTCGATTCACTTTGATGGATTAGCTTCGGCGTGGCATCAAGCTTTAATTCAATCGGATGTGGGATTCGATGTGTTTCATGATTGGCAATCGTATAAGAGATTGTTGAAAGAAAGATTTGAAGAAGCTTGGGATGATCCGATGGCAGAACTGAAACAATTACAGGAAACAGAAGGTATCATGGAATATCATGGAAGGTTCGAATTGATCAGAACAAGATTGAACTTATCGGAGGAATATTTGGTGAGTTCGTATCTGGCAGGTCTTCGCAACGATACTCAAATGCATATTCGCATGTTCCAACCTCAAACAGTTCATCAATGCTTATTGCTGGGCCGCTTGTATGAGAAAGCACATCCCGGGAAGATCGTGAATCAGGCTATGGGCTATCAAAAGAACGGACCAGGGTCTAGAGGGTTATTACCCTTGCGTAAAGACAGCGAAGTTAAAGGAAATTTTCCAATCAGGAAGGAGAGTTCGTTAAACCCACGAAAGTTCTTATCTCAAGAAGAAATGAGTAAACGAAGGGCAGAAGGCCTATGTTATTTCTGCGATGAGAAATACTCACCTGGTCACTATTTGAAACATAAAAACACGCAAATCTTTATGATTGAAGCAGGTGAAGATGATGGGGTTCAAGAAGTGGTTGTTCTACCAGAAGAAGAAGAAGCAGACATTGCTCACATATCACTTAATGCGGTGACTGGAGTCTCGGACTATCAAACTATGAGAGTGAAAGGAACACATGGGAAACGTTCTCTATTCATACTGATCGATACCGGTTCAACTCACAATTTCATAGATACATCTGTGGCAGAAAGAATGGGCTGTGAGTTGAGGTCCCCAAACATAGCTAGAGTGGCAGTAGCAGATGGCCGAAAATTGGGAATAAGTGCAAAGGTGGATAACTTTCAATGGAATTTTCAAAGTCTTACCTTCAGGGCAGACTTTATGGTAATTCCACTGGGAGGATGTGATATGGTTCTTGGAGTACAGTGGCTAAGGCAATGGGGTCCCATCACTTGGGATTTTCAACAACTCACTATGCAGTTTATGATGAACAAAAAGAAGGTGTTACTTCATGGTATTAAGGGAGGATCTATAAGGGAGATGAAGGCGTCAAAACTGAACAAGTTAAGAGAGACTGACATTCAAATCTCTATGATATCATTGTGTACAGAATATGAGGAAGAACAAGCTCATATTTACTCATTGGCAACGCAACAGAGTTCTCAGAAAACGATGCTTCAGGAGATCACAACAACTTTACAAGAGTATTCCGATGTTTTTGAAGAACCAAAGTCATTGCCACCTCATCGAAAGGATCACGATCATAAGATACCGCTTATGGAAGGCTCTAATCCTATCAACCAGAGACCTTACCGCTACGCAATCCATCAAAAGAATGAGATAGACAAAATGGTACAAGAGTTATTGACCTCGGGAACGATTCAAACAAGCTCTAGTTCATATGCTTCTCCGGTTGTTTTGGTGAAAAAGAAAGACGGCTCTTGGAGACTTTGTGTTGATTACCGTGGTCTTAATAGTATGACAGTGAAGGATCGTTTCCCTATTCCCTTGATTGAAGATTTGATGGATGAATTAGGGGGTCTAAGGTGTATTCCAAGCTTGATCTTCGAGCTGGTTACCACCAAGTCCGAATGCATGATAATGACATTCATAAGACAGCATTTAAAACACATAATGGGCATTATGAATACTTAGTAATGCCTTTTGGCCTCACTAACGCTCCAGCAACTTTTCAGGGACTTATGAATACAGTCTTTAGAAGTTTGCTACGCAAATGTGTGTTGGTATTCTTTGATGATATACTTATTTATAGTGCATCAATAGAAGACCATATTCGTCATTTGAGAGCAGTTTTTCAATTGATGAGAGAGCATCAGCTGTTTGCTAAGCTCAGTAAGTGTTCTTTTGCCACAGACAGGGTAGAATACTTAGGACATTATTTGCAGGAAGCAGGTATTTCCACAGACCCGGTGAAAATCAAAGCTGTGGCCGAGTGGCCTCTTCCAAAGACCTTGAAGCAACTGAGAGGATTTCTTGGTCTAGCGGGGTATTACAGGAGATTTGTCAGGAGCTTTGGGGTGATGGCTCGTCCACTAACAGCTTTAACTAAGAAAGATTGTTTTGAATGGACAGAGGAAGCGACTGAAGCCTTTCAAAGACTGAAACAAGGTTTATGTGAAACACCAGTTTTGGCTCTACCACGCTTTGACTTACCATTTGTGGTGGAAACTGATGCATGTAGAAATGGCATTGGCGCAGTTTTGATGCAGAAAGGCCACCCATTGGCATACATAAGTCGCCATCTCAAAGGAAAACAAATACATCTTTCAATCTATGAAAAAGAACTTCTTGCGGTAGTTTTTGCTGTGCAAAAGTGGCGTCATTATTTGCTAACCAGCCACTTTACAATCAAGACGGATCAAAGGAGTTTGAAATATTTGCTAGAACAACGCCTTAACACTCCAATCCAGCAGCAGTGGTTACCTAAATTGATGGAGTTTGATTATGAGATCCAATACAAGCAAGGAAAGGAGAATTTGGCGGCTGATGCTTTGTCTAGAAAAGAAGGATCCGAAGTTCTACACATGGCCATGACTGTCTTGGAATGTGACCTATTGACTCAAATACAATTGAGTTATGAGAAGGATGCTGCCATCACAGAAATTATTACTTCTTTGAAAGCAGATCCAAAATCAAAGAAACATTTTTCGTGGTCACAAGATCTTTTGAGAAGGAAGAGTAAACTTGTGATCCCTAATGATTCTACATTAAGAAACACAATATTAGAATGGATGCATTGTTCAAGTAGTGGGGGTCACTCGGGCAGAGAAGTGACGAGACAGAGAATCAAGAGCTTGTTTTTTTGGAAGGGTATGGCTATTGACATTCAAGCTTTCATAAGAAGATGTGAGGTTTGTCAAAGGTGCAAGTATGATACATCGGCTTATCCGGGGCTTCTTCAACCTTTACCCATTCCGGACTTGATATGGACTGACATAGCAATGGATTTCATCACGGGTTTACCTCCTTCAGCGGGTAAGACCGTCATTTTTGTGGTGGTTGATCGCTTGACTAAGGCTGCCCATTTCATGGCACTGTCTCATCCTTATACAGCAGTTTCGGTGGCTCAGGTATTTCTTGATAATGTCTTTAAACTTCATGGGTTTCCTAGATCTATTGTGAGTGATAGAGATGCAGTTTTCTTAAGCGAATTCTGGAAAGAGTTGTTTGCTCTACAAGGTGTAGCTCTGAATTACTCAAGCGCCTATCATCCACAAAGTGATGGACAGTCGGAAGTAGTATATAGGGGGTTAGAGACTTATCTTCGATGCATGTGTAGCAAAGAACCTCACCTTTGGAGTAAATACTTACCACTGGCAGAATTTTGGTACAACACTAACCATCATTCATCCACTCAGTTATCGCCATTTGAGGCTGTATATGGACAATCACCACCACAACACTTACCTTACCTTCCCGGTGAATCTAAAGTAGCTGTCATCTCTAGATCTTTAGAGGAACGAGAAAAGATGATACTAATTCTCAAGTTTCATCTCATGAGAGCTCAACACAGAATGCAACAAATTGCCAATGATCATAGGACTGATCGAACTTTCAACATTGGCGATTGGGTGTTTGTAAAACTTCAACCATATAGACAGCATTCAATCGTTTCAAGGAATAATCCAAAGTTATCACCGAAGTTTTTTGGTCCATACGAGATCATTGATCGTTGTGGGAAGGTGGCGTACAAACTAAGGCTTCCGGATCAGTCACAAGTGCATCCGGTATTTCATGTTTCACAGCTCAAGTTGTTGGTCGGAAATGTTCAAACATCTACAGATTTACCTACCTCTTATGGTGAAGTGATTCCTAAGGAACCAGAATTTATCATTGAAAGGAAACTAGTTAAGAGACAGAATCGTCCTGTGACAATGGTTTTGGTGAAATGGAGGAACAAACCAGAGGAAGATTCAACGTGGGAACTTTTGTTTGAATTGCAGAAGCGTTTTCCTCATTCCAACCTTGTGGACAAGGTTGTTTAGGCAAGGAGGATTTGATATGGATAAGGAGAAGAGTCATGTGTAAAGAAGAACGCGGGAAGAGTAACGGAAACTTGTTGAAACATTTTTGTTTGCAATTCTGTTATACGATTCTGTTATATAAAGAATCGAACTTATCTTTTAAAAGTATGAATACTAAATCAAGTTCTTCTTCTTCTTCTCTGTTCTTCTGGTACAAATGAATGATTGAAATCAAACTCATTGGAGCTCGAGTTAGCATTACAGAATCGGTGTTTTACGAACATTGGATCCTATATCTCTATCTCTTCTAGTTGTCGTGTATTACAGTTTGACTGTAACAGAATTCTCAGATCAAGTGACAATTTTTTGATGGAAGAACTGAACCAAAAAGACTTGCCATTTTCTCTGGAGCATCTAGTGACAAAGAAGGTACAGCTCTTGCTTCCAATCACACTCATCGTCTCTTTCTCTCTATCTCGCGTTCTTCACCTGATGCAACATTGGATCCTGCAAAATATGCACCTTACAATAATAGTTGCACAAACGAAATCGAATATTCGGCTTCTTTATTGGGCTTTGAGTTTAAACGTATAGCCCATTAGATAAAACCCTAATTTTAATCTGTTGGCATTTGGGGTTGCAAAGATGGTGGGAAAGTGAAAGCAGGCACAATGAACACTGCTAGTGCTGTTACTGTGAGTACCATTAGACGTTTAAGAGAACAAACCGAGAGTTAGACTGAGATTCATATACCCAAATCACACAAAAGTCTCATTTTTTATCCAAAATTTTGAGTTTTGTTACTTCATTGGATTGGTTCGAGATTCAATACTCTTTTTGGGTCTTTGATTTTTGTTTCTGTACCACCATTGATTGACCAAGGTTACTTCGTTTTCAATGAAGTTGATTGATTTTATATCACAACAGTACTCAATCTGGCTCCTAGTATCAACTGAAGCAAACTAAGAAAAAACCAACCTTGTCAATTTTAAAACAAAAAAATTACTGTTTCCGAATAGTGCAATACCAATACTCTCAAACAATTGATTTTTACATTTTTCTTTTCAAAAATCTACAAGAGATAATAAATCAATAATGCATTCACTTGTACTTTCCTTCTACAAAAGAAATTAAAAAAAATTTAATTGTAACAAAAATGTAAAATCTAAGAAAAAAATATTAAACGGTAGTAGTATCAGTGTCGCCAACTTTCACAGCAACTCCATTATTATCTTCTTCTTGAACTTTCCTTTTCATAAACCCTAATTTCACCAAGGCTTCTTCTCCCCAATCCCATAGATGTAGCACTATGTAGGTCCCAATCCCTCCGATCAATCCATACGCGACGGAGTAAGTCAACGGCATCAGAATCATTGTTACGAATGCCGGAATCGCCTCCCTCATATCTGCCCAATCGATCTCCGTCATTGATTTCATCATCATCACTCCCACTAATATCAATGGTGGACCAACCGCCCAAGATGGAATTGAAGCTAGCAACGGAGTGAAGAACATCGCCAGGAAGAAATAAATCGCTACCGTGATCGCCGTAATTCCAGTTCTTCCTCCTTCCCTTATCCCCGTCGAAGATTCGATGAAAACCGTTACCGGAGATGTTCCTAGCAAAGATCCGATCACAATCGCAGACGCGTCAGACATAAACGCGAAATACTGTCCTTCAAAATCTCCTTTCTCGTCGACGAATCCGGCGAATCTAGCCATGGAGTAAAGCGTTCCAGTCGTGTCGAGAATATCGACGTAGAGAAGAGTCACCAGAGCTTCCCAGAAATGTCCCTTGCTTATCCCGGAGAAGCTCAGAGCTCCGGCGGTTTTCTTGATGACGTGTACATCAACGATCTTTTTGAAATACTCGTGAGCTGCATCACCGGCTGATGTGTTCGGAAACGCCGTGACTTCTGTGTTACGGAACCACGAAACGGCCGTCACGAAGACGATCCCGTAGATCATGGCTCCTTTTACATTCTTCACTAAACAATAAGCTATGATCACGAATCCGACTAAGCCTAGCCAGAATGTTGGACTCTCCATTCGTCCGTGAAGACACATAACATCGCCGGAAACTGCTCCTCCGGCGAGTAAACTAACGGTTCCGTTAGCCGAAGTTATAACGGGAGCTAACGATACTCGCGATGAGCTCGGACAAGCAGCGAGAGTGACCAGTGTTGAAGGACTATAACCGACTAAACCGATTCCTTGATTGTTCTGTAATCCGATGAAGGCGAGGAAAAGTCCGATTCCGGCGGAGGAGCTGATTCTAACTGGTTTAGGGACAAGTTTCGCGAGCTTCGCTCTGAAACCTATGGCGGAGATAAAGAGAAATATCAATCCTTCGATGAAAACGGCGGCGAGTGCAGTCCGATAAGAGATTGGACCGGATCCATGAAATCCAACGACGGTGTAAGCGAAATAAGCGTTAGTTCCCATTCCCGGAGCTAAAGCTAAAGGGAGATTCGCCATCAGTCCCATAATTACACAACCGATAAGAGACGAGGCTATGGTAGCAACGATCAGATCCTTCCGAATTCCTTCAACGCAAGCGGCATAACCGGGATTAACCGGGTTGAATTTACAAGACGCGTCAGGTTGGATCATTGTTAGACCTGGTCCGGTACACTGAGAAGGTGAGATGGTAGGGTTTGAACAGAGAGGAATACAATCAGAAACAGAGCAAGTTCCACCGGAATCAGAAAGAATAGAGGCGTTAACGGCGAGGATATAAGCCATGGTGAGAAAAGTGGCGGTACCAGCACGAAGCTCCGTCGTGAAAGTTGAATTACGTTCGGTAAGTTTGAACCGTTTACCAGCTCGGCTCGAACCAACGTAGGTGTTGAGACGGGTAAGTAACTTAGGCTTGGGTCTGGTAGTAGAAGGGAGTTCAAGCTCCATTAGAGAGTTAAAAAGTGGAAGAACAGAAAAGAGAAAGAAAAATACAAAATGGGTTAAGTTGCTGGTTTTGTAATTTAGTGAAAGAGAACAGGGTGCTTATATATATGATTAGAGAGAAAAAGGAAAGATTCTGGTTAGAGGAAGAGGATCTTTACCTTCAGATTAGTATCTTCACATGTTACCATCTCTCCACCATCCCCTCTTTTTTTCTCTCTATATTTTATATTTGACGTGGAATTACATGATAATATAAAATTTAGTTATTAAAATATTTACTTCCCTACCGCTACTAAATTAAAAAACAAAATTTAATTAAAATTTTAAATTATAATTATATTTTGTCGATTTAATTATTGATAAAAAAGAATTTATATCGATTTAATTTTAGTCTAATGGTTAATTGCTCCAATTACTGATTAAGATATTCAAAGTTTAAAACTTATTGATAACTCCCTTCAAGAAAATTAACAATAAATGATTCAGTAGTTAGTGAAACTTGATTCCTAGATGTTTAAGTTTGATGTTTTTAATGGATTTATCATTTTCATTGAATTAAAAACTACTTGCAAAAATTGTTGATTTAATTATTAATAAAAATATATTTTTAATACACCAAGTTTTTGATAATTTGTTTAGACAATACAAGTAATGATTTGATATCATGATTCTATCGTCTTTTATCACATTTACATACATAAAATTAAAAAGTTTATAAAATAAGTTTTTAATATAGATTAGAAATTGTCGATCTAATATAAACGTTTTGATGTGTGTAGTTCAAATTGTGTGTACTAGTTTAATAGAATAGTTAAAACCACCCTTAACGCTAGGTTCTTAATGGGTTTCTTAGCAAAAACCCAGAATAAAAAAATGGCAAAAATTGAAAATGGGCTAGATCCGTTTCTTAATTAAGAAACGGATTGGGTAATAAGAAACCCATACGTGGCAGGCGGGGATTGGTGTAAGAGGAAATAGGGTTTTGGCGAAACATGTGAAGGGTTGCGCAAAAAAATTTTTTGCTTCTCTCTCTTTTCCGTCTCTCTCTCTCTCTCGCATCTCTCTCTGTTGCGAGCACGGGTGCGATTGCAGTGATTCGAAGGCAGCTGAGGGTGTTATCAACGGCCGATGGTAGTCGCGACGTCGCCTTACCTTCTCCATCGTCTGCGGCTATCTCCGGATCGGTGCGTTGTGAAATCGCGACAGCAGTTCAAACAAATCGGTTAATTAGGGTTAACCCTCGACTCTTCAATTTGTTCTGCATGTTCCTCCTTTTCTACTCTTCAATTTGTTCCGAATGTTCCTCTTTTAGTCTACTCTTCAATTTGTTTTGCTTGGATAGTGAAAAGGTTTTCACGGGGTTTTGCTGTGGTAGTTTTAGGGTTTGATTGGGGTTTTGCCGTGCTAGTTTTAGGGGTTGAGTAAGCCAACTTTTAAGGGATAGTGAATGCTTTGTTTCTTCTTTTACTTATGTTCTGTTTTCTCATTTCTTAATTGCATCACTGAAGTTCGAAAGGCTTTGAATTCTCGTCAATCGATTTCTGCTTTTGTCGATTCATTTTCTTCCTCTGAGCTCTTGATTTCCCCTACTTAGTGGAATTGCATGTTTGTGCTTTCTCTGAACGGTCCAGTTCTGAATCAAAAATCTATCTTTTGATCTGATTTGCTAGGCTGTAGATAGATTCATGTTTCAAGGTATTGTCTGAAAATTAGTCTAGGTGTTTTTGATCATTAACTTTGCGAATTTGGTTTATAAGACTGAAGTTGTTTATGCTTTGTATTGTTTTATGCTTGATCATAGAGTTATACAGCACACAAACCGAGCTAGTACTAGACTCACAGTTCCTCAATTGTTGAAACTAAGATTTTAGGTTTATTGCTATTACAGGAAACAAAGGAAGATCTCATGAATCGCTCACCCTCTTTGGAAATAGGAACAGCTCACACATTCTAGCTTCGTGATAGACAAACTATAAGGTATGTCGTTTGCTTAACTGAATATGAATCATGATGTTAGTTGAATATGAAATAAGTTGAAGAAAAGCTTTCATTTATGGTAATGAATATGAATTAAGTAGAATTAAGTTGAATAACTCTCGTGTCAGATTGTAATAATGTCAATTGTCTGTCAATTAAAGTAAGGTGAATTAAGTTGAATAAAAGCTTGTGTGTCTTTGTTTGTTGTGTGTGTTGAATGCTTGATTTGAGTTGTAGAGTAATGTATCTCAATTAATGGTAAGCAGAATATGTAGATTTAATTCACCTCTGAGGTTATAAAATAAACTACAGAACCTAATCTCATAACACAAATCTGAAAACACAAAAATACTGAAAATGAATCCGTATGATAATAACTTCGGCACTGGCTTCATGGAGCTTTTAAGCAGTCAACAAAACCAGACTGCTAGCACCAGGTCAGTGACGGATGAGCTTTTAAGCAGTCAACAAAACCAGACTGCTAGCACCAGGTCAGTGACGGATAACCCTATCCTTGGTGAATCTGAAGTCCCTCTCTTCAGTTCCCAAGGTGAAAACCACACAGCCAGCAAGAGGAATCCATGGACGATCACAGAAGATCTGATCCTCATTTCGGCTTGGTTAAACACAAGCAAAGACGTGGTAGTAGGGAATGAGCAGAGAGGAGAAGCATTTTGGAAACAGATTGCAACATATTTTGCTGCAAGTCCAAATGTTTCTCCTCTGAAAAAGCGAGAGGCAGGGCAGTGCAAACAGAGGTGGTCCAAGATAAATGAGAGTACGTGTAAGTTTGCCGGATCTCATCAAGCTGCAACCACTCAGATGACAAGCAGTATGAATGAGGATGATCTCATTAAGTTAGCACTCCTGATTTTTGAAAATGATTACAAGAAAAAGTTCAACATGGAGCACGCATGGAGAGCATTGAGACATGACGAGAAGTGGTGTGCTCTACACCCTAATAAAGAAACAGAGAAGATTAAAAGAATGAAGACTGATTCCGGGAAGATTCACTCAGCAGAAGCTTCTCTAGAGGATGGAGAGTCTCAGGCTTCAGAAGCACGACCACAAGGTGTAAAGGCTGCCAAGAGTAAAGGCAAAAGGACAGCCACAAGTTCAGGAACCGTTGAAGGTGGAGATCAAGTATTGGGAAGGATTCAGACTTTATGGGACGTTAGGCAAAAAGACTTTGCTTTGAAGCAACAGGAACATGCTCTGAATGAAAAATTGACTAACAAAAAACTACTTGAATGTATCCTAACTAAAACGGGTCCTTTGACTGAAATTGAAGAAGAACTAAAACTAAAGTTAATTAAAGAGATTTTGCTTTGAATCTCTTAAGTTAGAATCTGTGTTCTAAGTTTCAGTTTGTGTTTGTAATGCTCTTTGCTTCTGTTTTGTAATGATCTTTGTAATGATCTTTTGCTTTGAATCTCTCTCTGGTTTGTAATGATCTTTGTAATGCTCTTTGCTTCTGTTTTGTAATGATCTTTGTAATGATCTTTGTTTGAAATTGAATCTGTGTTTTCTGAGCTGGCCGTGTTGTAAATGTAAGAGCATGATGAATCTGTGTTGTAAATGGTTGAAGCCGTGAGTTCTGAATCTATTCTCTTTCTGGTTTTTCAGGAGTTTCTTGTCTGGTGGGTCATACTTGCAGAGTATGCAAGACCTGTGAAAAGAAAATCAATCGACAATCACATTCTGCTGACATTTGTGCTGTGTTTTCCTTTACAAGCTATCTTGGAGATCGGAGATTGAATGAGACAATGTAGAAAACAGAACACTGGTTTTGATGTGTATATGATCAGATATTCAGCCCAAATCAAAGCAAGACCATGTTTCCAAATCAATGAGGGTGTTCACATGGATATTTGTTTTCAATCTACTCTAGTTTCCATTCTTTGTCAGTTGTTCATATTACTGTTGTCAGAATTGCAAATACTAGTAAGCAAATTCAAGAATACGTCTCTAAATATATGTCTTTGAATGTATGCATGTACCTACACATATAGGAAATGAATATAGTAAAGGACTAATCCGCACATGCCATGACATGTCCACAATTATCACGTATTTTCCTCAGAAGAATCAGTCAAACATTCTGAAAACCATAGATTTAACAAATAAATATACAGAGTATATGATAACATTCTTCACAGAAGAATCATCTATCTACTTGTTGTAACTGATCTCAAGCTACATAGAATTCACATGGTGGCTACATTTGTCCTGCTACTAGCCTGAGTTTCAGCTCAGGAGACTTGATCACTCTTATTATAAATGAAAAGGAAAGCATAAAGGGACGCAGAGACAAAAGGGATCTTTCTGGCTTTTGATTGACCTTTGCTTTTGTTTTTATGTGCACAAAAGAGCACTCACGGACTCAACATGCATAGTAGTTGCATCTACACGTCTTTTGTTTACCTTTGCTTTTGTATTTATTCAATGTGTTATATAATGAGTACAATTTTTGACTATCCTTTCTCTGTACATATGAATGTGGTCAAAGAATAATTATGCGCTTTCTTTTATAAGTCACGGACGCAAATTGTCAAAAAGTCACGGACTCAAATTGATCTCCTTATAAATCATTCTCTCTTCCTCTTTACAATATCTCTTCCAACCAAAAAAATCATTCCCTCTTCTTATAACCATTCTCTCTCATATTACCAAAAATTCATTTTCTCTATTATAAATTTTCTGTCATATTACAATATGGCATCGAGCTCCCGTGATGAGCTTGCCGAAGCCTTGAACGAAGAATTCGATAATTTGTTCTACGAAGAATTGAATACTACATTGTACTCTTACAATGATTGCGAAGCACACATCAAGTTATGGAACGACTATTTTGCTGAAAATGCAACTTTCACACAACCTATGTTTCGGCGTCGCTTTAGAATGAATAAGTCTTTATTCATTCGTATTGTCGATCGGCTATCTACTGAAATTCCTTTCTTTCACCAAAAAAGAGATGCTAAGGGAAGGTACGGTTTCTCTGGACTACAAAAGTGTACAGCAGCAATTCGTATCCTTGCATATGGTTGTGCGGCTGATGCAGTTGACGAATATCTCTGTATTGGTGAAACAACTTCTCAGAAGTGCATGGAACATTTCGTTAACGGAATCATTTCATGTTTCGGCGATGAGTATCTAAGAAAGCCCACCGCCGCAGATCTTCAAAGGCTACTCATTATCGGAGAGCTTAGAGGATTTCCCGGCATGATGGGAAGCATCGATTGTATGCACTGGGAGTGGAAGAATTGCCCCACTGCTTGGAAAGGACAATATTCTCGTGGTTCTGGTAAACCAACGATCGTTTTAGAGGCGGTTGCTTCACAAGATCTTTGGATATGGCATGCATTTTTTGGTCCTCTGGGAACTTTAATTGATATCAACATTCTTGATCGCTCTCCGGTTTTTGATGACATTTTACAAGGTCGAGCGCCAAGAGTGAGGTATGTAGTCAACGGGAACGAATATCGTTTTGGTTACTATCTTACTGATGGAATTTATCCAAAATGGGCTACGTTTATGCAATCTATTTCACTTCCCCAAAGTGAGAAAGCATCTTTATTTGCCACCCATCAAGAAGCTTGCCGTAAGGATGTTGAGCGTGCTTTTGGAGTTTTACAAGCTCGATTTGCAATTGTTAAAAATCCTGCTCTTATTTGGGATAAGGAAAAAATTGGAAAAATTATGCGAGCATGTATTATACTCCACAATATGATAGTAGAAGACGAACGACATATGTACACCCAGTTCGATGTTAGCGAATTCATGGAGGCAGAATCATCAAGATGCACAATGGTCGATTTCAGCTATTCAACTAATATGCCTTCAAATCTCGTCGATATGATGGCCACCAGAACTCACATTCGTGATCGAACAATCCACGAACAATTGAAGAACGATTTGGTCGAGCATATATGGACCAAATTTTCAACCAATCATGATTAAATTTATTGAGTTTAATATTTTTTTTCTTTAAGTATGTTTTATAATTTTTAATTTCCAATATTAATTTATCTACAAAATATTTTAATTTTTTTTCTAAGAAACCCTTAAGAACCTACCATTAATTCCACTTCTCAATGCAAAACACAACTACATCTTTTAACTCTACTTTTTCCTAATTTAATAATTTTTTATTACTAACATCTCTTATTAAGAGATCACCTATAATCATGCTCTAAGGGCATCAGCATTAGGAATTTTTAGGGGTGGGGTTCTTAGGGAAAAAAAAAAAAAAAAAAAATTTTTTTTTTGCAAAAACGCGGAACCAATCAGAGGCCGCCACGTGGCGGCCCGGTTCTTAATTAAGAGCCTTTGAGGCCCGGGTTCGCCACGTGGCGGCGTATGATTGGCTCCGTGTTTTTGTTTGTTTTTTTTTTTTTTGTTTTTTTGGTGAATCCCAATGGGATTCACCAATGCTGATGCTCTAAGGGTGTGTATTGCGGCCAGCGACGAAACGTGTTGTAAATTCGAAATGTGAACAACTCTTAACTAACACTTTGTTTATATTTTGACCAATTGACTTTCACATCTATACACTTTTTCCGCTTCCAATACTCTAAGCATTGCTTTTACTCAGTTGTTGTTGGTGGCAAGTCAAACATATCGGTTTGACTACAAATATCCTGTTCGTTGCGTTTTTTTAATCATATCGCATAAAACTACAAATATCGTGTAGGTTAGGTTGTTATTGAATTTAAGATTTTGGATGTTGTTTTAGAATTAAAGATTTTAAAATACTTGAAAACCATGCGTGCAATCCTGTTTACACTTGTTTTAAATATCAGAGTTATATAAAAATCTATTAAAATCCAAATACTACATAATCAAGTTCATCTTAATTCATTAACAACAGATTTAAGTATATTTTAAATATATAATCCGGTAACAACGGACTTCAATATATTCCGTCAAATACTTAATTGAATATATTTCATCAAAATTCAATGTATTCCAAAAAAACCTAAAATATTTTGTTTTTGTTTTCTTGTGAACAATAATTCGAAGACTCAAAAAAGTTTATTGATATAAGTGTTTTAGCACAGTACAACGGAGAGTTGTATGCTGCGTTCGGGAATGCTATTCTCGATTTTCTTAAAAACGGCGCTCAACCAACAAAAACAGTTCATAATATTTTAAAAAATGCAGGAATTTTTACGAAATTAAGTTTAATAAAATAAAATTGAATTAATGAAATATAAAAAAGATGTTTGCTCCTTCAACAAAAACTTGGATAAAGTTGAGCCAAAAGATCTCCAATTCAGTTGTTCAAACCCGATAACACTTTTCATTTTTCTTCTTGTATACACGGCTCTGTTAATAGAGAGACATAAAAATACAATATCTCGAAAACCTTTGGCAGATTTCTTGCTCATATATTTTGTCTTATTTCTATTTTCTCAAAAAGAATCTTTGTTTTGTCTAGAACATTTTTTTCAGCCCTTTCAATTAATCGACTAAAAAACAGAATGGATTGATACAAACACTAAATTACATATTATAAACTATTATAAATTCACAAAAATTATTCGTTTTCTGGTGACAATTAAAAATACACAAAAATATACAATAAAATAATTCAAATGAAATTGTGAAAAATAAATTTTTTATATTAAAACATTTCGTTTTAGCTATGTTATAAACTATATGATAAAATTAACCTAAAGTTCTTAACTACCCTTAAAATATAGGATTAAGATGAGTTTTGTTTTAAATTTTTATATAAAAATTTAAAATTAATAAAGATTTAATAGAATTTTTTTTAAAGATAAAATTTAATAAAAAAAAATATAACGATTACAAACTAGGGATTCCGATTATGGATTTGATTTAATTTTTGGGTACAGAGGTTTTGGATACATTTTGGTATTTTGTCAGATTTGATTCATCTAATTTTGATTATTTTGATGTAGTATTTATCCAAATATTTTTATTTCTCAGATATATTTTAGTTTGGTATAAACTGAGTTCAGGTTATGATATCTTTTATATAAAAAATCCATATTAAAAAAGATTTAATAGATCAACTCTTAAAATTTGGTTCATTATTTGATTCTGGTTCGAATTTGGGTATGATTTTTTAAATATATAGATTTAGTACTCATTGAGATATTTTGTCGGATTCGATTTATGTTTGATTTTTCCAATTTGGACTGATTTTAGTTTTTTTATACCTTTAAATCAACATCTCATAACAATATTTAAAATATTAAAATGGATTTAAACACTAAATAAATTCAAATTAAAAAACAATTAAATCATATATTATAACGTGGGTATAATATACATAAAGAGAAAACCAAATGTAATAAATGAAATACACAATTATTAGTATTGCCAATAAACGATATTGCCATTATATACATGGTACCTAAATATTTGGTACGTAAGGGAATAATAACTATACATAAGAGAATTAAATAATGTATTTAATGTGTGTTATTTTTCTTGGATGTAGTAGGTAGAGTTGATATTTAAATATTTGAAAAGTCGTTCATCAACAAAATGGAAAATATATATATATATTTACATTCGAAGGGAAGGAAAAAAAGCTAATTTAGAGATTTCAAGGTCGGATATCCTAATTGGGGCCATTCGTTCACAAGTCTTTATTAGACGGA
>JAKUCM010000536.1:0-52873 GCA_023374145.1 Lepidium sativum
GAAAAATGGATGGATGTCAATAAATGATGTTAGATTTTTAGAAAATACCTCTTCCTTCATGTCAAATTTATGAGAGGCAGATTCAATGACTAGCGGGCATATCTCATGTTGCTTTGTTTCAGTGGAAAACACATGGCTGAGAAATTTTCCAACTGCATATTCATCGACACCATCACTGAACAAGATGGGGAAAAAAAGTAAGAATTTTAAAATTCTCTCAAATTAATGGTATGACAGATGATAGTTCCCACACCAGTTACCTGTGTGCAAGACTCCGAAGCTTTAGATATGTGCTATCATCATAAAAGAGATGACAATAAGACAACCGCCCATCACGACCAGCACGTCCAATTTCCTGTCATTAATACAATTAGTTTACCTAGGATATTATATGCACACAGACTACTAGGCTTAAAAGGATCTCGGGAAGAAAAATAAGTTCGAACCTGAACGTATTCTTCTAAACTGCCTGGCACACTGAAGTGGATTACCTAAAGCAGACTCAAAAATTTAAAGGCATCTATTGTTACACAAGATGTGAATCATTGCAGATATGTTTAAACATTCTAAGACTTTGCATTAGACTTACGGCTCCAACATCTCCCTTGTCCAGTCCCATGCCGAATGCCACAGTTGCAACAACCTTCCATAACATATAATATCTATGAACACTCTCATTTGCTTAGCTTTCAGTAGCAAATTCTAAATGTAAATTGGACACAGAACGTAAGGAAATTAATGAACTTTTGTGCTCACCACTCTAATCTTGTTGGAACAAAATGACTCCTGTATGCGAACACGGTCTTTTGCAGGAAGACCACTGTGATAACCCTGGATAATCAATTGAAATAAGTTCGATTCGAGTGTAGTTAGGCATATATACAGGTATCACGGAAAATTCAAAATGGAACAACCTTTGCATTGATGTTGTTATCGCGTAGATGCTTGCTTATCATATCAGTTTCATACTGCGCAAAGTTGCTGAAGTTAGCATCATATATAATACGGTAAGAAATGACAACAGTTTTAAGTTATCTAGTAAAGTGTGAAAAATTCCATAGATAATTAAGTACTCTCACCTGAAACTTGCAGTACACAATGATGCTTCGAATCTCTTTATATGGATGAGACTCCATCAAAATCAGTAGATCTTTTAATCTGTTAGATTTCAGATTTCACTCAGTTACAACTAGAGGATAAGCAAAAGGGTGCAAATATTAACAAAGCCCTTGCCTGTTAGCTCTACTCAATGAGACAGACAGCTCAAAATTGTCTCTCAGTTGCGACTTCTGAATAAGATTAGTTGACGGTATCTCTAGGGCAGACATGACAGCCTGAAGAGTCATAGTAGTGGCGGTTGCAGTCATTGCGAGAATGCATTCTGCCTTGAGTTCAGAAAACAGCATTGATGCCTTGAGTCTCATGTATGAAGGGCGGAAGTTATGAGACCTGTTCAGATTAGCATTAAAGAATCAAGAAAAACAGTACAAGGAAAAGCAGTAGATACTACAGTAAACAGAGAAAGGCAATCTACCAGTTGACAAGAAGCTCACCATTCTGAAACGCAGTGTGCCTCATCCACGACGACAAGTGACACAGACAACGACATGCGAAACATTGACAAAAATTCTACGTTCAGAAGTCTTTCAGGAGATACATAGAGAACCTGAAATCAAACAACAAATCCATTCATAAACAATATTAAGCAGTCTTATCAAAAGTAAGCTCTGTAGAACACACCTTTATTATGCCTTCTTTTAGCTTGCGCAATGTTTCTGTTGCTTCCTCAGGTCTCTAATGAGAAAACGTCCCAAAAGCAAACTTCATTAGAAACTCTTAAAGGCTCTAAACGACCCAAAACTAAAGACCGGCAACAAACATTTTGTGGCACACACCTGGCTACTGCTCAAGAGACCACCCCTAATAATTGAAGGCAAATGCTTTAACTGATCGATCATCAGTGACACCAAAGGACTTACTACAAGCGTGATTCCCGGAAGAATCATCGCCGGAATCTGGTAGCACAAAGACTTACCAGCACCAGTGGGCAATACCAGCATCGTTGAACTCCCACCAAGAACCGTCTTGATCGCTTGTAGCTGCCCATCTCGGAAAGAATCATAACCATAAACTAAATTTAACAGCTTCGTCAGATTCTCATCAGAAACCTCAGTCTTCACTGCAAGAATCGCGTCTTCTACCGAGCTGATAAAACCATTAGCTTCTTCTTCTCTCTGTTTCTGCAAATCTGACTCTTCCTCCAACAAGGATTCGCCTTCACCAGCAGCTTCGGACTTTTTGTACCTCTTCTTCCCTCTGTATGCGTAATTGCTTCTAGATTTAGAAGCGCCCTTGTATTTGCTGGGAAATTTCTTCCCTCTCTTGCCATTTAAGTTCAACTTCACGAAATTACCCTCGCCGCCTCCGCTGCTACGAAACACCAGAGGTTTTACCGGCGGAGAAGTTATACTATCAGTGATAAGATTAGGAGGCTTTCTCCTAACGGATTTTGGAGGAGCAATTACTATCTGAGGCGGCTCCGGAACAAAATCGACGCCATCCGATTCCAATTTCTCGTCAGACTTAAGTGAAGCTCTGCTGCAGAGTCTGGAGAAGGATGAAACAGAAGAGGAAAACCCAGCGGGTTTGGATTCACAGATCCGGAAGGGGAGATTAGTGAATAGTGTAGATAGAGGAGGAGGAACGAAAGATGGTACTGGATCTTCCTGTGAATGATCCGGAGGCGGCTGAGTTGGTTCTTTGGTCTTCAAGCGAAATGAAGAAGACGCAACTTTACGGGATACCGGAGGCACTTGCCATGGCGGTGGCTGAGGAAGTCGCGGCGGAGGAAATGAGTCTCGGGGAGGAGTAGCGGAGACATGTGAACCGTCGGAGTCTGAATCGGAATCCATGGGAAATTTACTTTTTTTCCAGAATCGTCCGTGAGAAATTGAGAATTTGGGGTTTTAGGTCCATTTCGCTCTTCCTCCCTTTCCCGCCATTTTGTTTTTCTATTTTCAGAAATTCAATAATTCTCGGTATTTATATGAAAAAATAGGAAAATAGGACAGCTTATCCAAACCAGTAAAACGCAAACATGTAACGTTTATGTTCTGTAATGAAATGCATCAGAAGTTGTAAGACCTCAGATTATTTTATACACAGTTTATGTTTTTGCGTTTACATGTGACAAAAGTACACACTTATGTAATATAAACAATTTTAGATTTTGGTTGATACTTTATTTGTGAATTGTAAACCGCGTGGAAGTCAGATCTCAAATCAGCGGGTATTGGAAGGTGCCTAATCAGAGATGATAGTGTACTCTGGGAAGAATCGATGAAGGATTGAAGGTGATCTATGGGGCTTCACCTTTAATGGTAGAAGCTATTGCTTTGAGGGGAGCAATGGAGTCAGCGATCGCAAGGGGCTTTGGCTCGGTGTCCTTCGAGTCGGATTCTTCCAACCCTTTAATTCCGGCAAAGTATTCATCCTTATGGATATATTCAGTCTTATCCAAGCTTTCTCCTTTGTTTTCTTCAGTTTTATTTCTCGTTTTATCAACTCTGTAACTGACGACCAAAAAATAAAACCGTAAGCTGATGGACTTGTTGCCAAGAAAACTCTTTATGTAACTGAACCCAATGAGCTAATAGATTAAGTATGTTTATGGAAAAAAAATACCCGTTAAAACTCTGAACAGCAAAACAAATACAAGAAGTCGTAGTACTACTATCGCATGTATATATCTACGTAAATAAGATCTTGCATTATAACGTTCAAAGAAATTATAAAGAAAAATTTAGTGCATAAAAGTTTATTGATACACATCAATATAATCAAATCAAAAAAGAAAAGGCCAAACAACAAAAATAAACAACCACAAACGCTATGAACAAACAACAAAAGAATGTACTAGTAAAGAGTGAGTCATATTACATTATCGAGCAATTGCACTTGGACTCCAACTTAGGAGGAGGTTTAAAATTCTCTCTTCTACTTGGAGGAACTCCAATGTTACCTATAATTACTGTTTCACCTGCATTCTCTATACGCACTTCTATTTTCTCCTCTGTTTCTGTTTGCTTCCGACTCGCTTTTGCAGATTTTGAACTTTGTTTCTTCACCTTTGTTCCACCGCCGTGTGCATGACTACTCCTGTTTGCATTCAACTTTTCAAGTACTGTCACTTTTGGATGCAACATTTCTTCTTCCGCTGGCACATCTTTTGCTTTATCTACTGCTAATGTTGCAGCCTGATATACTAAATCATGAACAATGAAGCTGCAGAAGAGTATTGAATCAGTGGCTTCTTCAAGTGTGAGGCTCTTCGGTTCTTTTCGACCTTCACACTCCACAAGTATGGTTGACTCATCTGCAGAGAGTAAGAAACAAACATGCCTAAACTTTGCAAGGTTGTAGCAAAAACTGTACACACCATAACAAAGAATAATAAAAGCACCGTTAGATAGCAAAACATAATAAAATGGGCAAATACCTGAAATTTCGATTACAGGAGCCAAGGAACTGTGGTAGTCCACAGAAGCATGTACCATACTCTTCTCTGAGTAGTCATCCATTGCGTTTAGGCTGCACTCTGGCTCTAGAATTTCTTCACGAAACCCAAGACTAGGTACTTCGGGTTCACAACTCTGCAGTTCCATTTTTGAGGCTGTCGCGGGTGATGAACAATGACGAGGAGAATCATTTCCATACTTTTCTTGTAGACTAGACTGATCATAGAGAGAACAGTCATCAGTGACAAGTGATGCTCCTAATTCAGATGTGCTCCTTACATGTGTCGGTGATTCTCTTGTCTTTACTTTGGTTGTCACAATATTGGCTACATCATCTCCACTTTTAGACAATCCATAGTCAATTATCACGGGATTATGTTCTGCTAGAGCACCAACTGCATTGGTAGATATAACAATTAATCCAACGTTTTCACTGAAACCAGCATTCATCACATTGGTGTCTTTACATCCCAAATCTTGGAGTTCAGAATAAGATTCTTGATGATTTTCATCATGTGTACATGTCATTTGGGCAGCACACACTTTAATACTGTCCTCTGGCATGAGATTTAGAGCCTGCAAGACGTGGCCTGACATGCCAGATGAAGATGACATGGTGCTCAGGAACTTGGAGTTGGTATCATACCTATGAGTCTCCATGTCAAGTGTACTCCCACTTCGTTGTCGTGTTTGGCTTCCCTTTATTATAGAGGAACCATAACCCCAAGATGAAAATGCAGAAGTTGTTTCTGTGGAGCTTATAAGACTGATACTTCTCTTTCTTGAATAAGACAAACCTTCATATGATCTGGTAAAACAACTGGAGTTGTAGGCTTGAATATTGGGTAACTTCATACTTACCAATCTCTTTCTGAGCAAAGGAACGTCTCCAATTTCTGAAGAACCAATCTCCACCTCATGATGCTTACAGAAAACCTGCAATTGAGTATCTTTTGTGCCTACATCCAATGGCTCACAGCCAGTGTAAGACTGAGTTCCATCCTGCTGATTCGGCATCTCCTCATCCAGCTCTTCTGAAGTCCTGGTAATAGAGCTCTCATGCAGCTGATATTGATCTGTCTCGTTGAAAATATCACGCTGCTCAATGTTTTCTCGTTTCTCCACAATTTCTGTTTCGGCCATAGCAACAAGCAATGATTCTAGCATATGTGTCACAGGGATATTTTCAACATATGACTTATTTTCATCAATCATTTCCTGAGATTGCTTTAAGGAACTTTCATCAAGAGCTCTTGTTCCAGAGGAATCTGTTGCCACAAAATCGTGTTCCTCCCAACAATCTGGACAAATATTTAACTCGCTTCTAGTTGCTTCTGAGGCATGATAGTGGGAACTACATCTACCACAAACCTCCATAGTTTTAAGAGAGACCCCTTCTAACAAGTCTTCTTCTACACGAAAACAGTTTTCAACATCAAAGATTTGGTGGTTGACCTCCTTATTCACGCTAGACTCATATTCAACGGCATCACCTTCATCCATATCACGACGTTGATCACTGAAAGAACTCTCATGACTCTCATGTCTACTAACTTCACTTGATAACTCTACCATGCCAAAGGTAGCATTTTCTCCATGTTTATCAGGGTATGCCAAATTTTCAACTTCAAATTGGAATACAGGGATTGGACCACTCCCTTTAGTATAAGACATGAACCCATTAAGTAGGCTAGAACTTGAATTGCTCCCCACTGTTACAGTAGAATGTCTTAACATAATGTTATGGTAAGACGAACCACCTTTCCCAGGGTAAATGCATGTGCTAGGAAGGCTAGAAGCAAGCGGCTTAGACATGGTGTGATGACTTTTAGGATGATCCTGCATGAGAAATGTAGATCAATAAAAAAAATTCACACATCTCTGAAGATTCAATGACAGTAAACTACCAGAATGTCTATTGAAGTTGATATATGCTATATGTAATCAAAGTAGAATGAACTTTGGAATCTACTAAAATGTAAAGAAAACAAATGGGAACTAAGAGACTGAACTATTTTTGTGGTATATAAGACAGAGTGACAACAATGTTCTATGATGTGTTCTCATAAAATGCTAGATATATATATATTAGAAAAGGTAAGCCACAAGTGCAAACATGTTGATGCAGGCAGAGAAAACAGGAAATTTTTCGCAGTTACAAAAACATTAGAACGGAAAAAGATGTGGTATGCTGCCTAATGTGTACCATTTGACGAAGAGCAGACTCAAATGGTTCTCTCGGTCCTGAACCAGGTGACAATAATTTTGAAGACCTAGAAGTTCTACTATTTGGAGATAGGCTAGATCTTTTTGAAACTACATGTTTTGAGCCACCTACGGGAATAGACTGTAAAGAAGGAAGATCATCATCTCCAGATGATGCTAGAGAGCCTTTACTATGAGAACTAAACCGATCACGCTCATGACTGTGAGATGAACTGACACTTCTGGAAGCACTTGGAAAAACCGATTGTTTGCTGCGTGTTGAGGCTGCGTCCCTACCATTTGTAGATGCTGGCGAGGAGCCTCTTACATAGGATGAAGGTCGATCACCCATAGAAGTTCGGAGATTTGGTGGCACATCCAAGGAGAAACCAGGAATGTTTGTCTGCCAAACTTTTATTTTGGGTGAAGGAGAGTTACCTCGACTAGAACTGACAGGAGAAGTTCCCTTGACAGCTGGTGATGCCTTGGTAGTTGACCCAGTGCTTATCCTTCGTGAAGTCGGGGTCGGAGATCTTGATACATGACCTGAGGGTCTCCTAGGAGTAGAAGAAGTCCTCCTAACCGGGGTAGCTGATCGTCGACCAGACACTGGACTTGCATGGCGTGCTGAAGATGGCCTTCCCTTTATTTGCTGCATATTATCAGCTCGAGGTGATGTGCTTAAGCGATTTGGGCTTGCACTGCCCTTACTACCACGGCGGCTTTTCTCCATCTACACATATATTTATGAATATTGAATTAGGAAGTACAATAAGATCTGATTTGAGATTAACAGTTTTACACATAGAATAACATTTAATCAGTATAAATGGATACCGTGGAAGATCTAGATAAGGAAATCTGACTCTGCGGTCTCCCTCTTCTCACAACATTAGTTGATGGTGGTACGTCATCCAGTGAAGGAAAAAGTGATGTGCCTGGAGACGTCAACAACCTTTCATTGATTATGCAGTAAGCTTTGTAAGATTACGAGTGGACACAATAAGACAAGTATAGGCATCCAAAAGAGCAGAACACATATTAATAAAGTAATGTTGACAAAGATAAAACTACAGTAACACCAACAATAAGTGTATGGACCAGAAGCTGGGGAAGTTAACTTCTTTGAGTGTTACTAAAAGTAAGGAAGATATTCAATCTCGATTGGGCTGAAAGGCAGTAGTATACGGATTTGTAGTAACACTGAACCAGAAAGAAAATAAGAAACAATCCACATTAGATATGAAAGCTACCAGTCATAGTCATTTTTATCTTCCTCTGCACTCAGAAATCTGCTACTCTCTCCTTGACCAGGGATGGTGAACTTTGAAAAATGCTTCAGTTTTGTAGCTGAAGATAAATGTCCACAATAGAAGGAAAGTAGTAAAGGATCATGGTGGTGTATATTGATGAAATCATCTAAGCCGATACATCAAGAAAAACTAGCTTGATTTGCAGCGAGTAAGAAAAAAAACTTACAAAATGCATCTTCGAGATCATCAGATGACTGAAGCAAGAAACTATCTCTTTCTTTTTCTTGCATCTCACTAAACAAAGCAAGATCTTCGTCTTTATGTCTGAATAGTATACCATAATTGATGTTGTGTCCTCGTCTGTATTTCTTCCCCGGAAGTTGCCTGCCAGGGGAGCATCTCAATGTCGGTGAAGGAGGCATCTCTACCCCGGTATACCTTCTGGCCAATAGGAGCTTCTTACATGATCACATATGAATCCAAACGTATAATCTGAAGTTCAACGGCCTTAAACTGCAACACCTGAAAAGCAGCAAAATCATTGGTTACTATTATACAATACATATAATATGAGATCAGCTTCAGAAGACAAAAAGTCAAATATTAACACAAACCCAGCAGCATCACCTAAAGACCCTAATTTTTTCTCAAATTATAATTACAACCCAGTAAAGAGAGCAAGATTGTTTTAGACTAGAAACCCTAACTCCAGATTGCTTTAACTACAATTTTGAGCTCGACAAATTCTACCATTTTCGCAGGAGCTTGAAACGTACCAAAAATTAACCAGAAGCTTCTTCAGAAAAATGAAAGATCTCAGCCTTAAGGATAAAACACAGGTCCTCAAAGGCCGAAACTAGAGAATAGGGACGAAGCTTAAAAATCCGTAGAGATCAAAAGAGCATAGACCCAAGTGATATCGATTTCATTCCCAATATATATCGCACATTTGCTTCTCTCTTTCCTCAGTGAAAGCAAGTGAAGAAAATGTTAACCTATGGCATACTTCCCTCTGGAAAGAGTACTAAATCTTTGATTCCTTGCTCTCTCTTGTCTCTGCAAACTGTCAGATTTGCTTCTTTGTACCACAACAAAGCTGGCTAATCTCTCTCTCTTTCTTTCTCCCTTTTTTCTCATCTCTCTTTCTCTCTTTAAATTCTTCAGACTCCTCTTTTCTGGAGCTCCGGGACTTTTGTGTTTATGTGATCGTAATAATTTCTGGAAACCGTGACTGAAGCTCTGATTAGAGGCAGAGGCTTTAGATGCAGAGAGAGCTCATTCTGATAAAACTCTTTTTTTCTATTTCTATTTCTTACAAGAATTATCATACAAAGTCCCAAATTTTGTAAATTTTCTAAATAGCACACGAGTTATCAAATGTATAGCAAAGAACCCAATTGTACATGAACTACTAATATATATCATATTAATTTTAACTTTTATTATTACAAATAATATGATCAATAATAATTTATTAAGAGCCATATTTGACATATTATAAATCATTAAAAAATAATGAAAGTCATGCATTTTCTTATCTTTAACAATATTTACAGGAATTTTGCTGTTCAATTAACAAGGTCATTATGTAAAATCATATTACATATTTCATAAATAGATATGATTAGTCACAAAATGAAATTAAGGTGTCAAATGATTGTCTCTGCCAATCCGAATTGTGTTAAATGTATGTATGCTTCAATCATGTGACTACTTTCTTTGTTGAGATGTCAACATTAGTTTGATTTCTTATTTCTCCTGAAACAAGAATTACTATTGCGATTTGTTGATAGATTATGCGGAAATGTAGAAAGAATAAGTGGAGAGTCAAGTTTATAATATAAAGAAAGAAAGAATTGCTCAAATAGAGTAAATTATACTGTAATTACCAAAATAGTTTTTGTCCAAAGAAAAAGAAAGCGTCAAGGGTGTAATTACGATTACACCCTTGAAACAAAAATAGTTTTCTTTTTCTATTTTCTTCTTCTTCTCTGGCTAATTTTACAAAAGAAAAAAGAAAGAAACCTACACTGTAAACCATTGTCGTTAACCTCTATTTTTTTCTTCGTCGTCTTACTCAACGTCTTCTTCGTTGTTTTTCATACACATTGTCTTCTTCTTCTTCTTGTTCTTCATACTCATCGTCTTCATTGTCGTGTTGTTTATTTATCAAAAGGTAAGTTTCTTCTTTTCTTCTTCCTCTTCTCCTCTTCTTCTTTTTCTTCTTTTTCGTGAGGGCATTTCGGTTGGGTTTGTTGTTTATGTAGACATTGGGTTTGTCGATTTTCGCGACATTTGGGTTTCTCGATTTCGCGACATTTGGGTTTTTGTTCTTCATCTTCTTCTTATGTGTTTTTCAAATAGAGTTCTTCCCCGGTCTGAGCCAATGTGATATAGTTCGTAATTAGTTGTGAGGGTAAGGGTAAAGTAGAGATAGGCTTAGTGTAGTAGAGATATGCTTAGTGTAGTAGAGTTAGTATGACGTTTGGTAGAGTTAGGTTGTAGTGGGGTATAGTTCGATTCCGTGTAGTAGAGTTAGTCTGACGTTTGGTAGAGTTATATTGTAGTGTGGTAGAGTTGGTTTGTAGTGTAGTAGAGTTAGGTTGTAGTGTGGTAGAGTTGGATTCCGTGTAGTAGAGTTAGTCTGACGTTTGGTAGAGTTAGATTGTAGTGTGGTAGAGTTGCTTGTAGTGTGGTAGAGTTAGGTTGTAGTGTGGTAGAGTTGAATTCCATGTAGTAGAGTTAGTCTGAAGTTTGGTAAAGCTAGATTGTTGTGTGGTAGAGTTGGCTTTTTGTGTGGTAGAGTTGGATTAGAGTTAGTCTGACGTTTGGTAGAGTTAAATTGTAGTGTGGTAGAGTTGGCTTGTAATGTGGTAGATTTAGCTTGCTTGTAGGGTGAAGTGTAATAGAGTTAGTCTGACGTTTGGTAGAGTTGAGTTCCGTGTAGTAGAGTTTATTTACATGTAATGGAGTTGAGTTTTTTAATGTTTATCGTTTGTTTTCATCTTTAGATTTGGCAGAAAAGAAGTACCCGAAGAAGGTTCTCACACACGGTCTACCGGTGATGAAGAATCGAAACATCAACCATTTCTGCAATCTTAAAAACATCAATAATATGATCAAGGGTATTGGTGAGGATGCATACGCAGACATAAAGGAGAACACTTGCGTAGGCATTTTTCTGAAGCTAGCAGACTCTGACTACACCTTTACTGGGAGGCATATACAGTACATGTTGATGAATCAACTAGTGATTAAGAAGAAGTATGAGATGTGGGTGTTGTTTAGGTCTCAGCCTACGAGGTTTTCTCTATACGAGTTCGCAAAAATCACGCAGCTTAATTGCGATAACTTTAAGAAGGCTTCTAATGTGGCAGATGTTGCCCACAGAGACCTTTGTGAAGATATTGGTTTAGGGATTGGTGAAAGCCCTAAATGAGTAGAGTTGAAAGACGTGTTGGGGAGATGTAGAGGGTGATCTTTCGAGAAGAGGAAGATGGTAGGCTTGCTAGTGGTTTTGCATGTAGGGATTTATGATTGCCACACAAATAGTAGGCTCCCTTTTAATGCTGCGAAGTTGGTTGCAGATTTTGAGATATTCGAGAGGCATCTATGGGGAAGATGGTTTATTGATTTTGCAATGTTTGACGTAGTGAAACTGTATCTGTTTCCGGGAAAGTAAACTCGACTCCACACCCGCACGTCAGCTTTAATCAAGTACGCATGAAGCTTTGGATCTAACGCCTGAATCTGAGCAAGTATAGCGTTGAACTCATCGACCCTAAAAGCAGTGGCAGCTTTCTTGAACAACTCAAAGGGCTCGCCACCTCTAAATTTCGACAAAATGTTCTTACGTAGGTGGTAGGTGCAAATACCTCGAGAAGAAAGTGGGTACACATTCTTTATGGCTTTGCAATGGATTTGTGTCTATCGAATATGATGACAAGTTCTCTGTCATCAGGGATCACACAGTTGAGCTGTCTAAAAAACAAGTTCCCAAGATTCGTCATTCTCGGTATCAACCACACCGAAAGCTATAGGAAATATGTTGAAGTTACCGTCTTGCATGGTAGCAGTTAGTAGAGTACCTTTATACTTCCCTAGCAAAAATGTACCATCAACAACAACAACCTTTCTCATGTAGGGAAAACCCTTAATACTTGCATCGAAAGCGATAAATAGAAACTTAAACATGTTTTGCCCGTCTACTTCGAGCTTTATTCGGGTTCCGGGATTCGCTCTTCTAATAGCAAACAAGTACGACGAAAGTTCTTGAAAACTTGCAATTGTCTATCGTTACTTACAATTACAGGGGGAGTATCTTCTGGTAGTGAATGAATGACTACATTTAGCATGTAGCTTAGTTTTACCTCATGACAATGTTCATCCAAACCAAAATCGGCATAAACCATCTCCAAAAATTCATCGAGCCTTAAATCTTTGACAATGCCTATAATCTGACACCCGTAGGACTGGTCCACCGAAAAAATCCATCGACTTTCCATTAAAACTCCAAATCCCACAAACCAAAATGATCTGATCCATAGAAAAAGCAAAGGAGCTTGGAAGAAGTAAAGGAGCTTCAAGAAAGCTACAATGGCGTAACTTATGGAGGAATCAGTTGGATGCGCGACATATGTGCTAATAACTGAGGGGTAAATTCGTAATTTAAGCTCTAATACGAAAGAAGGCTAGGTTTTCAAAATTCACTCTACTACGTTGCACTCTGTTAGTGTGGTAGAATTGATTAAAGCGCAAACATCAACTCTACTACGCTGGAAATCTAACTCTATTAAGCATACTTTAACTCTACTACGTTGGAATTCTAACTCTATTATACACGATTTTTCATTCATGTCAACTCTATTAAGCACACTTTAACTCTACTACGCTGGAAATCTAATTCTACTACGTTGAACTCTGTTAGTGTGGTAGAGTTGATCGCTTACGTGGCAGATTTCATTAATGACATTTTCGTAATTACGTTTTTTCCTCATTAGAAAAGGGCAAAATGGTATATATAAAATTGAAAAAACTATTGTAGTAATATACAAACATTTGCTCTACTTCAATAATTAACACTTAATTTCGCTTTAATCTAGCAAATCACTCTATAAAGAATAGAAAAAAACAATAGTTTTGGGTAGAAACGGAGAATACAATCATTGAAGTTACAACATTGGTTAAATATAAAAAAAAACACTACTAAGGTTGCTCTAAAACATAAAGTAAAGATTCTAAAACATAAAACATTCTTTTCAAATTAAAGCTACTTTTGGCTTCACCATTGCGATTCCTTTCATTTTTTGGGTTTTCATGGACTTCAACATATTAAGGATTTTCTAGAAACTTTCCAAGAGCTGGCCCTAATTTTGCATAACACTGGAGCTAACCCTATTTTTGCACAACATCAGAGGTGACATATATTTGCACAACTTCTTATTGAGGTCTTTTGGTAATATATGGTCACTTTCGAACTCTGTTGACTTTATTTTTGCATAGTGCTAATTTTTACTAGAATACCTTAATTTTGCACAGTTGAGATTCAGTCTTGTCTTGACTACTTTGGTCTCCTCTCTAATACTCCCCCTCATGCTTGATCGGAAGGACACCAAAGACCAAGCTTGAAAACCGCAAAGGTACCTCAATAAAAGCTTTAGAGAGAAAACCATATGGGATAAAACTATACTAAGAGGAAAAGAGTATAGCTTCACGATTTCTATGGTGTAGCATTTTTTTTTGGGTAATAATGATGAGTAAAGAAAGTTGTCCTTGACAAAAGTCATGAGGAAGAGAAGAATGTCTTAGTCTTGCCTCACTTCATCTCTAAATCACTTAGTTTGGTTTGTCTTTATTCAAGGAGATCATAGTTTAACCATATGCTAATGTGTCAATACACTTAAATCCATGGACAGCTTTGGCTCACTTTGTTTTTTAACCACACTTATATTGACTTATTCTTCACTCTTATGGAATGGAAAGATTTGTGTGTTTTTGGTATACGGTGGTTGTTTGTTTTAATAGGAAGTAACATAGGATTTGTTTGTTTGATTCTTGTGGTTCTAAGCATTCAGATTCATAGTTATCTTTCTTGTTTTAATCAAAAGAATCGCTTAAGATCATGGATTGTTTGGATCCATATGAAATGACAAACATTGAAGTGTCATTGGTCTTTGTTTTGTTTCAAAAGGGATAATCTTGTCTTGCTTGGTTCTTATGGATTTAAGCATTCAGATTCAGACTTATCCTTTTTTTCTTTAAAACCAATTCCGCATGTTTTAAAACCCTAAACAATTTGTTCTTTCTTCTTATTAGTTTAAGAACGTTTTAGTTTATTGGAGTCTTTATTTTCTTTGTGGTAGCGGATTGGATTAAGCAAAATGTAGGATCCATGGAAAATCTGCATAACTTTTATGAGTAAAACATCTAAAGCCATGCCGAATCCTCATGTATTTTATTTAAGAAGAGAAGAGGGTCAAAGATGCTTTGGAATTATAAGTCTATGTATTCAAAGATTTAGTGAATCCCATAATTTCTCCCATAGACAAAGGAGTGAACCATAGTTCTTAGATCTTGTAAAATCAAGCTCTTAATTGAAATCCATATCCTTTGTCAATTTAGTGATCCTTGGAAAAATGGTTGGATTCCAATGGATTTGAACCATACAAACCATGATGTATCCATTTCTTAAGACAAGGATGAAAGCCAATATAAACTTTGCTCATGGGAGTGTAAGTTATTGAAAACTTAATGAAATCCAACATATCTCTTTAAGTACAAAGGTGTGAACCTTGGCCTTCTTTAAATATTTAAAGCTTTTAATGGCCATGTTGAATCCAAACCTTCTGCCCTTCCAAACCCTTTTTTTCTTTCATTTTTTTGTACTGATCCATGCAAAAATGAGTTGATCTCTATAGATCTAAACCATTTAGAACATGATCTATCCACAAGTTTTGTTCCATGTCAAAGGAAAGGGTAGAGGATCCTTGGTCTGATTCACTCTTATGAGTTGAAAGTGATGACCTTGATGAATCCAAATGTTTTTTTTTTTACCTAAGGAGAGGAGAACCGTGGCTAGTTTATCTTTTAGAAGTTTAAAACTTTAAGGTCATGTTGAATCCAGTCTCTATTTGACACTTGTTTTAGTTTGAAGCCTTAGGCCGCAAAATTGCATTAAGTCCTTAAGCAAATTGATGTACCTTGATCTACAAGTTTTTTGGCAAACCTTGAACACTTGGGGATCATAGAACATCTCTGTTTTCTAAAAAGCAAGGGAATCAAGTCCGTTTTACTCTTTGTGGATACTAAAACTCTCAGTGACTTTAAACTCACATGATATCTCTTAATGGATAAACCTTGACACAAAAGATATCCTTTCTTCGCGAAACATATATTTTACCTAATGTCATTGTGTATTCCAATCTCTTCTACAAGAGTAAAACGCCCTTATGGACAAACACCATAAAGAGAAAATGTTAACCGCTAACCGTGTTGTTGACTTTATGACTAGGTAATATCATAGGGAAATCGCAATGAGGTGCAATTATCCATTTTTGATCCTAGAAGAATATCATGTCAATAAAGTCTCAAGGAGCGATAAATCAAACCGTGAAGGGGGAAAACAAAAAGCATTTAGTCTTTAAGCGGTCATAAAAAAGGGCTCTCTAAACCCTAACTTATTTGTTTCTTACTTACTTATATTCGCAGACCCCAAATGTCCATATTTGCCTCATTAATTTACGACTTGCTTTAACACTTCCTAATTCTTTGTTGAAGGAAATGTGAGAATCAACTAAGGAAGTAAAATATGGGAAGTGACTCTTGGATAATGAAATGGTGACAAAAAGGAAGAGTAGTGGAAGTTTTCCTTCACAAAATATGTGAAGAGAGGATGCCTTCACAAGGTGGTGAAGTAAACAAAGAACCAAGGGTGAGTTCCATCAAGAAAAGGCTGAAGAGAACTCATGTACCACAGTGTGTATCTCATGACGGAAAAACATGTACCGCAGGTTGGAGATTCACGTACCGCATGTCGGAAAATTGTGTACCGTGGGACATAAAAACATGTACCACATGTCAGAGAATCATGTACCACCGGTTGGAGAAACACACACCACATGACAGAAAATCATGTACTGCGGGTTGGAAAGTCATGTACCATGGGTCAGAGAATCGTGTACCATGGGTTGGAAAATCATGTACCATGGGTCGGAGAATCGTGTACCGTGGATAGGAGGTTTTGTGTACTGCATGACGAGGATCATGCTCCCATTTGTCATTCTGGTCAACGGTAACATAAAAATCAATGTTTTAAAATTAAGAAGAATTTGACTTTTAATTGAGTTCAATACATGATTATAAGCTGATTGGAAGTCAAAGGAAAAGAGATCAAACTGCATTGATCTTGGACATGTAAGATTTCATGAAACTTGCTTTGACACCATTATAAATTATGCGCAAATATAGAAATAATAAGAAGATAATCTAGTTTAGAATAGAGAGAATAAAGACAATTTCAGTGTAGAGAAAATTTGATATAATTTGGTATCTAAGGGCTTAACCATTCATTGAAGCTACTACATTCGTTAAATAGAAGAAGAAAGACTACTGAGGTTGCGCTACAACATAAAGCAAAGATTTCAATCATAAAACATTTTTTCAAATTAAAGTTAATTTTGACTTTGCTTTTGAATTGCTTTTAAACATTTTTTCTATTTTGTCAACGTATTTTTTAATCATCATCTTTATTATTTTGCTTGACCATTGCTTTTTTAATCATCATCGGGTCTAGGTTTTTCGAATATAAGATTTTGATATTCGTTTAAGAACCAAATATTATTCGATTCAAGTTTGGTTTGAGTTTGGATTGGTTATGGTCCATATTTTCATAGCCGTTTGAAAACTGAAACCAACTCAATTCGGTTCCGGTTCCGCTTCAAATATAAAATTATAAAAATAAAAAATTGGGTGGTCCACTATATATCCAAAAGTAGCTAATATTTTTAGGTACCTATTCAAATATTTAGATATATATCCGAATAGTCGAATGTTTCGGATATCCAAATACTCTAAATATTCGGCTACTCGTTCGTGTAATACTCGAATACAACAGGCGGATATACTATAAGCGTGATTGGAATGACGTTTAGTGAGTTGTTGCGTTGACACAGCGCTTAACGCAACCAATCAACTTTTATTGATGATTTTCTCACACGTGTACCATTCAAGAGTAACTGCTACTTTAAACAACACTTATGTAACGCTGCGTTAGAGAGAGTTTGCATTGCTGTGAAGGTTTTTTTATTTATTTATTTAACAAATATATTAATGAACATAGAAATATTTGAGAATTTAACTCAAACATTTTTTTTCTTTGTTAACACTAGATCATAATGGCTAGCTCAATAATCAATGTAAATAATAAAACTTAATTTTATAACTCATATATTTTCCTGTAATTGATAGTTTTCAATTTTTAAAAAAAATTCCAAAATTTTCTTAAATTTTCAATTAAAATATTCCAAAGATATACTTTGTTGATAAGAAATAGAATATTAAAGAACTACAAATTAAATTTTGTTACTATAAAATAAAAATAAATACATTTTCAATGTTTATGAATTATAAATATTATAATTTTAACTCACTTTTGTTTATAGTCATAGTTTTTATACATGTAATTATGCATGTATTTTATTACAGTGAGACTAATGTAAATTAGGCATGGGCATTTAGGTATCCGATTGGATTCAAATTCGGGTCTTTTCAGATTTTAAGTTTTCTGTTCTATTGATTTAGGATCCATTCGGATATTTCTACTTTTCAGTCGGGTTCAGTTCGGGTATAAATCGGATTGGGGTTCGGGTTCGGATATATATATATATATATATATATATCAATATAAGAACTTAAAAGAAATAAATATTTAATAGAAATAATTTTATAAGTGCTTAAATTTTATAAAAATATTTCGGGTACCCGTTTGGTTCTTAATTCGGTTTGATTCGGGTTCGAGTTTGATTTTTTTGGTATGTAAATATAGGACTCGTTAGGATATTTTTTTGGGTTTGGGTCGGGTTCGGTTTCTCTTTTTCGTGTCGGTTCAGATTTTGAGTATCGGTTTTTATGGTGAGGCCTAGTTTATATACTGTGTGTATACAACTTTTTTTTTGTCAACATTGGGCCACAAATGACCAGCCCATTAGCCAAGTTCTTGCAAATGCAAGCGGGGATACTCGATCCCAAGATGTGCAAGTGCCCATGCCCCTTATGTATACAACTCTAAATTTTATTATTTTATTTTAAAATACTTTTGTTAATTTGGTGTTTCTCCAATTTTAAGAAGAGACCAAATTTATCTTAAGAGTTGTCTTTCATGTTTTTGTTTTTGTTTAATCTATTTGTTTCCAAATTTTTAGTTGTAATAATTTCTTGTTTTTTGATTTTTATTTTTTGACTGCACTCAGTTCTTACTTCTATTTCAAGTGCTATCAACTTTAATTTTTAACAGTTTTACCAATTATAGATTGTGTTAAGATCCGATAATTACTTTGTTTATGTTCAAACTAGACATAAATCTGAAATTTTAGGTTGATTTTGGATCAACTTTTGGATTCGGATAAAATATCTAGAACTGCCTTTTCTTTTATTATCTTTGGCCTTTATAGAATTTAACATATTAAAAATCTTTTAAAAGCTTTCCATAAGCTGGACTTATTTTTGTATAATACTAGAAGTGATTTAATTTTTGTACAACTCTTATTGAGATATTCTGATATATCGTTACTTGTAAATTCAGATGATCTTATTTTTTATACTAATATTTCATTTTTTATCGAAATATTTTAAATTTGTACGGTCGAAATTCGGCCATATTGAATTAGTTCGACCTCCTCAGTAAAATTTTGTTTGGTATGATCACTAAACAATGACGTGTCATAACTTGGCTTATTGCGTTGGGAATGTTGTTTAAGGTTAAATCCATGTTTATCCCGACGAGACTTGTGAAAATATTTCACATTGAACAAATACATTATTAGCAAGTCATTTTTAATTTAGTTGTAAATAGTAAATTTATTAAATAGAAATGCATTTATAAAAAATCAAATTTTATTGTTTATACTATTGCACAAATTAAATGCGGTCCAATACTGAAAAACACATACATCATCATCATGTCATTAGTTGCTAATTAAATTCATTACTTGTTGGAGTTTTTTTTAACTTAATCAAAGTCAAGTTTGAAACTTTTGGTGTTTTGTTCTTTCGATTTGATTTGCTTTAGGTTTCGTCATCTTGTCGCCAGGTAACTTTACAGAAGAAGATCATAAGGGATTGAACGGAGATTCGAACTCGAGCTTGAACCTGAACTCTCCGGCGTACAGTCTGGTAAATTCCACGAGAATCAGAAGACGAGATGCGAGGAGAATGTGGGAGGCTATCAAAAACAGAGAAACCGGTCGAATTCGTTCTAATTCCTTCGCTAATCGATGTAAATCCCGCCGTACTTTGTCTCTCCAGCTCTCTAATCGGAAAGATTTTGTTTCCCCACATCGTGGCTCCGTTAACTCCCTTCAGGTTCGCTCATCATCCACTCTTAAATATTTGTTTTTCATATCCGTGACTTCTTGTTATGGATTCATGGGAACTTTGCTAAGACTTGGTGAGATCACACACGTTTTTCCTACTTCAGTTCTTTCTTTTAGGATAATCAGTAAGCATTATTAAACTACGGGTATGATTAAGAACAGAAACCGAGTCTAGTCTGAGATCAATCAAGAATTTCTCACGCGAGTGTTGATCACTGAAGTTTAGTCTTATGACTTGTCAAAGTATAGGTGGGAAGTTTTGAACACTAGTAAGAATGTTTTGTATTGAATAGTTGGAATTCAAAGCTTTTTCCCTAGCCCTAAGTTAAGACGATGCAGTCTATGTGGTTTGCTGTTTCTAGAGTAATCGTTATGAGAAGCTGGTGTTTCTTCCTTAATATAGTGAACTGATCCTCCTACTATGAGGTAGACACGCTTTGGAGTACGTTTACTTTATCTTAACCACGTCATCAGGTTGATTTGATAGAGGGGAGATATCTGCTCTCTGGAGCAGCGGATGGTTCAGCTGCTGTATTTGATGTTCAGAGGGCCTCTGATTACGAGGCAAGTGGTCTTATTGCGAAGCACAAGTGTATATTTACTGTCGACAAGCAACATGAAAATGGGCATAAATTTGCGATATCCTCTGCCATATGGTATCCCATTGACACAGGGCTGTTCATTACAGGTTCATATGATCATTACATAAAAGTCTGGGATACCAATACTGTACAGGTACCAAAGTCGATTGGGAAGTATAGCACTTCCATGTTTCATTTAGTATGCGTTCACTTTTTTTATTAACTGGTTCCCATTTCTTTCTAATTGTCTTTTAATATCTTTTAGGCGGTTGTGGATTTTAAATTGCCCGGAAAGGTTCACAGAACTGCCATGTCTTCTTTGGCCATATCTCACACGTTAATTGCTGCGGCAACTGAAGATGTGCAGGTCCGCCTCTGTGATATAACTTCTGGGGCATTTGCTCACACTTTATCTGGTCACCGTGGTATGTTACTTTATATTTTCTTCGGAAAGGATAGTAGATCCGATGTTATATGTATTCAATTGATGACTACTTGAACAATAAGCTATTCTACTCATGCTTTTCCACATATTGAAATTTTATTAGATAAGAAACTAAAAACAGACTACAAATTTATGTATTGTCATGATATGCCAGATGGTGTTATGTCAGTGGAGTGGTCTACATCCAGCGAGTGGATTTTGTATACTGGGGGGTGTGATGGTGCAATACGTTTTTGGGACATTAGACGTGCTGGATGTTTCCGTGTTTTAGATCAATCACTAACACAACTTGGGGTTCGACCTCCAGTTTTAAAGAAAACAGTGGTTAGCAGTAAGGTTTGTTCCTAGCGCTTTAACTTTCTTTTTACTGCTCTAAATTTCTTGAAAATGAAATTTATGAATTTCTTCTGTTTTAATTTCCTGGAAGAAGCTAGTAAATTGTATTTGGTATTTCTTCTTATATTGTTTAGATGCATCTGTGTAAGAGTGGGTTTTAGTGTGACAAGAGAACCGCTTTGATCTCATTTAAGGTTTTAGTGTGAATAACATGCTACTGAGAGTTAGCCTTAGTTAGCTAAGTTTGTGTGAAGATTTTAGAACTGGATTTTCTGGTAGTAAAAAATCTTAGATGGGTTCAAAGCGGTTCTCTTGTCTTGGCGTAGCTTTAATCATTTGTATTTTATCTGTTTCGTATGACTGCAATACCTGATAAATGACCAGCAGTGTGGCAAGTAACAGTTCCCACCAGAGATTAGACAGGATCAGGTTATCAATATCTATTTTATTTGAAAAGGGATTCCTTTAGTAATTTTATTATCTTCTCGCACAGGTTTCAGCTGCAAAATCTTTTTCAGGGGGCCAAAATAGGTTAAATACACTGCAGGGTAAACCTACTGGCAGCCAGATTGTGAAGGGGTCATCTAGCGCTAAAGCTTCAGTGGAAAAATCTCGACAGAAGAGACTTCACCCTGGACTGTTATCTACTCTAGATCGTGCTACGGCTCATTATGGTGTTGTCACGGCCTTAAAGGCAACTAACGATGGGATGTATCTTCTTAGTGCTGGTAAGAACTGGTTACTACCGTACACACAAGTGGCAATCCTATATGGCTTAAGTGGATCCTCTCTTACTGTGGTTAAGAGCCTAATTACTACTTTGTTTATGTATAATGTTTTAGGGTCGGATACAAGAATAAGATTGTGGGATACTGTATCTGGACGCAATACTCTGTTGAACTTTGAAACTGGACGTATCCAGATCAACAAAGGCATTCAATTAGCTACAAGCGATGATCCAGCTCTTGTATTTGTTCCATGCATGAAGACTGTGAAGGTAGTCACCAACTTACTGTTTTATCAGCAAATATTTTCATTCATCATATGCAGTATTCAATAACTCGTGCTGTGACCGTATATTAGGCTTTTGGCCTGTGGTCGGGTAGAACAACACTGATGCTACGTGGACACTACGAAAGCGTGAACAGTTGCTGCTTTAATTCCAGCGATCAGGTATAATTCAATCCCTTGATTGTTCCGAAATCTTGCGACTCATTTGACTCTGTAAGTTTGCCTAAACACACATCTTAAAACCTAGATAACTTGTTATGCTTGTCTCATAGGAATTATACACAAGTGGCGCAGATAGACAAATACTTGTGTGGTCACCAGGCGGATCCGTGGAAGACATTGAAATTGTTAAGCTAAATTATACTACTATATATTTTACAGTGAGTCTTGTAGTGAATGTCTCTTTGATCAAGATTCGTCCATTGTAGGTGCAAGATGAAGTAGCTGAAGATAAAGACAACTGGAGCGACTGAGAAAACAAGTATCGTGTTTTCCTCTTTCTCAATCTCTGAATTTCCATGAGCGTTGTCTCGATATTAGTCTTCACAAACTCATACTACTTAGTTGGGGTTTTATCGTTTATATGATGTAAACCAAATCGTTTTTTGTTAATTACAGAGTTGAGTTCATACCACTAGATATTTGGATATGCCGACTCAGCTCGAACCGAATACAGTAATTGATCAGCAAGAAGACCAAGTGGAGATTATTCACCACAGATGTTGACTGGCTACTGTTTTTACTTTATTTATTGGTTTTTGTTTTTCACAAAATCTGTTTTGAACCATTCAAGTTTTTATAAAACAGTTTTTTTCACTTTTAGAAATATTCTTTTTGTATTACACTTCACAATTCAAGTTTTTAACTTTTACATCTTCCTGAAAAATAGAAAAGCTAGGTTTTAGAAATTTTGGAGTTCCCAAAAACTAAAATCCAGATTTTAGAGTTTTTTTTTTAAATCAAAATTAATAAGAAAATTAAAAACTAAAAACTAAAAATAAAAATCTAGAAATCAGAAACTATAAACCAAAATCCAATTCCGTTCATCACCTGTAATTAAAAATGGCTATTTCAAAGTGTTAACGATATTAAAATGCCTTTGCCGCCGGTTTTTCAATAATTTATTTGCTAAAATAACATAATTTTGCGTCAAATTTGCTGAGAAAATGCGGTGACATTGTATATTATCTGGATTTAACCGCACATGTCCTTTGAAAGTAATATAGATTTCACAGATTTTTCTATATTCGAATCGTATGTAATTATTATAAGAGTTAATTATACACCAAATTACATTAACATCACAACTTTTTTAGTTTAACACATGCAATGAAAACTATACAATTTCATAAAACTCCACATCATCATTTTAGAAAATATGTAAACAAAGTAAACCAAGTAAACGAAAAAGAAAAATCAATCACAAAAATTATGAATAAACATAAATAACTATGCAAACGGATATTTTCAGTAAAAGTTGTTCATCATCTAATTCCTTATAAAAGATCTTAGAAACTATAATATTTGTTGTATCAATATAATGAGATACGTACTTGGCAAATTTTAAATGAAAATGACTTTGACGATGATGAGAGAGTAAATGTGACTTGATAAAATTAACGTATTCTTAATTACGTCCGTACCAATGACTGGTAGTTGGGCTTCACTACAAAAATTTTGGGCACTGATAGTATATTACTATAGCGTTTTTTTTTTTTTTTGAAAATATTATTATAAATTATTTTCAGATTTTGATATCTCTGTAATAATGTTTATCCTGAGCTATCAATGCTTATATTTTTTTATAGTGAAATCGATATTAAAAAAATATGACAAAAATTATTTGCGTATGTTTTTACCATTTTAAATAGCTATTGACTCGTCGAGGACAGATGACTTAGTGGTGTAGTCACTTTACAAATTTTCAATGCACCAGGGATCGAACCCCCTACCTACAGTAATAAGAGCGAGATTTAAAAGCAAGTAAACTAGTTGACAAAAAAAAATAGCCATTGACTCATTTACACGTGGGAAATACATTTTTGTGATTAGAATCATGCCAACATAAATAGTTATCATAGACGATTCAAAATAAAATATCCTTATTTAATCATAAAAATTTGTCTACAACAACAAATACCATTTTCATATAAAAAATGATTAGAAAACAATACTAGTTCTGAAATATAATTTTCTCTATAAACTATTTTACCAATTTTTGAAATCAATATTTTCTAATAATTTTTTCAATAGATAAGATAATCAAATACTAGAACAATGATATAATTTATTGATTAATTAATTATTTAAGTTCAGTAAAGGAGGTGTATTGAACTAGGAATTTAAAATGATTGTAAATGATTTAAAATTTTTGAAATTTCATACGATTTTAGATGAATCCAAGGAAATTCTTATGATTTGTGATAAAATCCTCTAAAACTCCACCTAAAACCATGAGATTTGAGTTTTGTTTTTTTTAAAATTAGGAAAATCTTCTAAATAACTTTAGAATCGTAGAGAATCACCTAAAGTCGCAAACTTATTTTTTTTTATAACAACAGTGGATATAATTGTGTTTTCTAAAATCACTTGTTCAATAACACTTGATTTTAAATGATTATGAAAAAGACATCATTATGAAGAAGACAATACCAAATTTAGCAGAAATTTACAATCTTTTGGACCAAGATACAGTAAACGAACCATTGCTCTAATGCCAAATGCCTCATCCTTTCATGTTGCGGATACAACCGATGCATTAGGTTCAGTTAATGTTGCTTATGGAAGCCAGAAATCACATAGGCATATTTGTTCATATTGCAGGTACACAAGCTAAAAATGCAACGGTAAAACCCACAATAGCTCAGTTAATAGAGATGGGAATTCAACTGAAAAATATGTGACTAGAATGCTAAAAACCTTGTCTAAATACCAAATCGAAGGAGTCATTGCATAATTCAACTCCAAGCTTTATTTATCTTCTACTGAAGCTTCAGTTCCTCTAATTTCAAGAGGATCTGTAACTGCATTACCTAATATGTCTTTCTCGAAAGCAACATTATTTTTATTGTTGCAACTTTGAGAAGTACAAGTACTATTTTTTTCCTCCACATCATGGATCATATTAGGGTTAGTCATCATGTTTCACATGATAGAAACTTTTTCACTCACATGAAAAAATCTTTAGCAAATAATGTAACTTTGCCTACAAGTTTTGATACAAAAGTTGAAGGAATAAGAGAAATTAGAATTAATGAATATATTTTTTTGTGTAGAATGTTTTGTTTATTCTTGGTTTCATGCTTAATATCCTAAGTGTTAGCCATCTAACAAAAGACTTGAATTACCAAGTAGTGTTTGATCAAGTGTCTTGCATGATCTAGGATCCTATCAAGGGAGTGATGATTGGTCTAGCTGAACAAATCGGAAACCTTTATGTCTTGGACAATGCTTCATCCACCTGCAATGCGGTTCATCAAACTCTTTTCTCTATTAATTCTATAATTGACTATTCTCTGTGGCATCATAGATGGGGCCACTATTCCTTTAATAGAATTGATTCAATAGTATTGATTTAGGAATTAAAAAGAGTAATACTAGTTCTTTTCATTGTGTTGTTTGTCCTTTGGGAAAACACAAAAAGGTGCCTAATGTTTCTTTGAATAAAATGTGTGATAATGCTTTTGATATGCTTCACATAGATATTTAGGGGCTTTTATTGCTGAAATAATAGATGGTTATAAGTATTCCCTCACCGTTATTTATGATCATACTCGGTTGACTTAGGTTTATTTACTTAAATTAAAAAGTAATGTTTTTCATGATAGAGACTCAATACAAAGCAATTCTTAAAGATGTAAGATTCGACAATGCACCAGAAGTTTGGTTTGAGAAAATTTATAGAGAAAAGGGAATATCAACTTATCGTTCTTGTCCTGAAACTCTGGAAGAGAACTCAATTATGAAGGGGAAACATCAGCACATTCTAAATGTGGCTTGCTCACTTATGTGTGAGGGCAGCATTCCTCTTGAGCATTGGGGAGAGTGAATTTTGACATCTATCTTCTTAATAAATAGTTTAGCAACTCTATTATTAAATAATAAATCCCTTATTAGGTTCTAACTTCCAAGATTCCACAATATAACAATATGCGAGTCTTTTGGTGTCTTTGTTATACTTCAACTTCAGGTTAACATATACACAAGTTTCAACCAAAATTAAAGGCTTGTGTTTTCCTTGGCTATCCTGCAAGTTGAAAAGGTTATAAAGTAATGGGTTTGAAGAAAAATATCATTCATATAAGAAGAAACATAGTTTTCTATGGAGACATTTTTTCTTTCAAGGAAGAAGAACGTACTCATGTAGATTTATTTTCACAAAGTTTAGAAATTCCAGCAGTTAGCAAAGAGTCCGACCACATAGGAACTCAAGAAGCTACAACAAGCAAGGATTCAACTGTAGATGAAGAATTGAGTAATTAAACAAGAGGAGAAGAAAAATCGATGAAAGGAATTTATCCATTAGCTGATTATTTCACTTATGGTCATTTATCTGATGAATACAAATCCTATATATGTTTTGTGAATGTCTTTGTTGAGCCAACTACTTTTAAACAAGCCAATAATTTTAAAGATTGGTTAATAGTATTGATTGAGGAACTACTAACATTAGAAAGTGATAATACTTGGACAATTTGTTCTCTGCCTGCAGGTAAATGTGCCATTGGATGCAAATGTGTTCACAAAACAAAGCTTAGTTTAAATTGTAGCTTGGAGAGATATAAAGCAAAACTTGTGGCGAAAGGATATACTCAACAAAATGGAATAAACTTCCTCGACACTTTTTCACCAGTGGCAAAAATGACGACAATGAAAACTCTTCTTGTTTTTTCGGGTGCAAAACGTTGGACTCTCACTCATTTAGATATCTCCAACGCTTTTCTAAATGGTGACTTGGACAAGGAGATATATATGTCATTAGCACCAGGTTATACAACAAAAAAAGGAAAAACTCTTCCACCAAATATAGTTTGCAAACAACAGAAGTCAATTTATGGTTTGAAGCAAGTCTCTCATCAGTTGTTCCTCAAGTTCAGCTCAATTTGTTTGTCTCTTGGGTTTCAAAAGTCGCAAGCAGACCACACTCTCTTCACTAAGAATGTTTCAGGACATTTTGTTGTTGTATGGGTGTATATTGATAATATTATCATCGCTTCAAATGATGATACAACAGTCAAAAATCTGAAGGAAGCTCTACAAAGGTGCTTTAAACTTCGTGATCTTGGGGATTTGAAGTACTTTTTGGGGCTGGAAATTTCAAGGAATACTTCACTAATCTCAATATCTCAACGTAATATACTCTCAATTTATTAGAAGAAACCAAATTGTTGGCTTGCAAACCCTCCACCATTCCAATGGATCCAAGCATTAAACTCTGTCAAGACAGTCTTGAGCCATTACTTGAAGATATGAACATCAAAAGATTAGTAGGTTAATTGATGTGCCTCACAATCACTCGACCATACATCATATATGCCGTTAATCGACTATGACAATTCACTTCTCAACCTAAACCATCTCATCTCAGGGCAGCCTACAAAGTCCTTCATTAGCTAAAAGAGAGTATATGTAATGGGTTATTTTACTCATCTGATTGTGATCTGATTCTCAAAGCTTCCACAAATGTATATTTGGCATCATTTAAGGATACAAGACGATCATCATCAGATTTTTGCATATTCTTGGGCTCTTTATTGATATCCTGGAAATCAAAGAACCGACCAACTACATCTATTTCTTCTGCGGAATCAGAATACATGGCAATGCGTTGTGCAGTACATGAACTTGACTGGTTTATCACCTTGTTAAATGAGTAGCAAGCTCCTCAACAACAATTAGTGGCCTTTTTCTGTGATTCTTTAGCTGCGTTTCACATCTAAAATAATCAAAGTATTCCATGAGTGAACTAAGTATATAGAACTTGGTTGTCATAAGGTTAGAGAAAGAGTTGTTGATGGTATGATTAAGCCTATGCATATCAAATCGAAGCTTAATATAGTTGATGTATTGGCGAAGTCTCTGTTTTCAAATCTCTTCAATTATCTCGGTGAGCAAGATGTCAATGATTTCTATATACTTGCCATCTTGAAGGAGGATATTAGAGTGATTAGTATATATTGATTGTAAGTCTCAGTTATTTCCATGTGGTTTAGTGTAAATCGGTTCAGATTATTCTTTAGATTAAGGTTTCCTTTGTTGATATAATTAAAGAGGAACAATTCTTCTCTGTAAGTTTTCTTCTTAACGAACATTAATGGCAAAATCATTTTTCTTCTTACTTTCTCTTTTGTTCAATCTGTTCACTTTAATCTTCGCAATAGGTACCAAAAAGATAAGCTTCAGACTACTACAATTAAGTTAAAACCAAGACATAATTAAAGACACAGAGATATAAAGTTAAATGTTTTTAGCACGCTTGTCTGATTCCTCTTGACTGTTTCCAGAAGCTTTCTTTCTTTTAGGTGAGGAAATGACCATTTTATTGAACTTTCCTGATGCAATGAGCTGATTGTTTGACGTAGACGCATTCCCATTGTTGTTGGTGGCCCTTTGAATCAGTTGTTCCATAGTGTTGATGAAGGTGTCATGTGTTATTTTGGTGGGGTTTGGGTGAAGATTTATTCATTGGGCCAAAGTTGTTTATGGACCATAGTTTTGAGCATGTTCGTGTTCTTGACAAGGCTTTATGTGGCTTGGTTGTCATCGTATGCAACTCCCGCCGTATCGACATAGAGGTGGGGAGGATGAGGGTAGTATGGACATGCGTTGGTTCAATATGTTAAACGTTGAAAATGAAGGCAAGTGTGAGTGTGTTTTCGCAAAGGAACCAAACCTTAACATGGTCTCCATTTTCAAGTCGTATCTTATGGGTGAACTGGAACGTCTAGTTGATGTGAAATTGGATTCTAACTCTACCAAATTGTAGGTGCGAAATGATTGGAGGTTCAAAGTTAATTGCCATAATGTCTCGCTTGTTCAGACGAGTATTGCACTATCAAATCAACTTAATCATCAAAATCATTTAGAATTCATGGTTCAATACATTCTTTAATGTTACATTTATATTCGTTTAAAACATTTTAGAAAAATATAATACATAATTACAGTATATTCGTTTAGCAAATGAATCCTTTTTTTATTAGTGAATAGAAAAATGATAGAGACAGATTTGATTTAAATCAACTAGATTCAGTTTAGTAGAATCTAATACCTTGATTATTATAATCTAGGATAGATTATCACATATGTTACATATGTAGTACATAAAATTAAAAGTTACAGTATATTCATTTAGCAGATGTTGGATTTTTAATTATATTGTTTTTTTTGTGTGTGAAATTTTATGGACAAGAGCATAAAAGACCTGTCTTTATGTAAAAAAAAAAAGAACCTGTCTTCATTTGATGTAAAAAATAATCTTTCAAGTTCAGTAGCTTTGACTATATTGACCCCAAGGAGTCATCTCTCCGAGTAAATGAGTTCGAAGGAAAAAAAAACCAATCGCCATGAGAACTTACAGAGGAAACTTCTACGAAGCTCACTTAGTGCGAGACAACGCGTCAACCCTCGATTTCTCTTCACAAATATGGTTAAAAATAAAAAACAAAAAAAAGCTAAAAGTTAAAAAAACTCCATTTGTATCTTCACTGTTTTTTCCTTTGGGTTCAGTGACTTGTTATATATAATATCTTTTGCGTTTTCGATTTACGAGATCTTTGACTCTCTCGTTCTCTTTAACCTATCTTTTCTGAAATAATCCGTGTACTAGAGTAAGCTGAGGAAATGGAGAACTACTTGAACGAAAACTTCAGCGATGTGAAGCCGAAGAACTCATCCGACGAGGCGTTGCAGCGTTGGAGGAAGCTTTGCTGGATCGTGAAGAATCCTAAAAGGAGATTCAGATTCACTGCTAATCTCTCCAAACGTTCTGAGGCTGAAGCGATTCGGCGTTCCAATCAGGTGTGTCTTTCTGAATCACTCTTTGTTTCTATTTTGTGCTTCTATACTTGTTGGAGATCTCTTTGCATTCCTACTTTTTGGTTGGTTGGTTCACTGTTCTATAATCACCTACTTCTTCTTCTTTGTGTTGTCATTTTGGATGGGATCTAAGTTAGCTTGTTTTAGTATTTTCGTCGTTACTTATCCTCAGGTTTGGGATCTTTATGTTGGATTTACAACTACGGCTTCCTATATGTTCATCTTTAGTAACTTGATGTGAAGCCGGAGAACTTGTCTGTGAGTTACCATTAGGAATGTTTTTCGCTGCAGCGTTCTTTGTACATTGTACAAGTAAACGTTCAAAAGGATGTGTTAATAGTATAAATAGAGAGAAAAAGGATTATAGTTCGTTTGTGCTCTGTTCTAAATGCTATTTTCCTTTGTCAACCTTATTAATGCAGGAAAAATTTCGAGTGGCGGTCTTAGTTTCACAAGCTGCTCTTCAGTTTATCAATTGTGAGAATAGACTATAGTCCCCTAGTCTTCATATTCAATGTGTATTTGGATTTTTCTTAATGAGAATATTTTGCGTGCTTACAGGCTTAAAGTTGTCCAGTGAGTACGTTGTACCTGAAGAAGTAAGAAAAGCAGGATTTGAGATTTGTCCTAATGAGTTGGGATCAATTGTTGAAGGACACGACGTGAAAAAATTGAAAATTCATGGTGGAACTGAGGGACTCACTGAAAAACTCTCGACATCTGTTACTAGTGGAGTTGATACATCTGAACACCTGCTGAGTCTAAGAAAAGAAATTTATGGAATTAACCAATTTACGGAAAGCCCCAGTCGTGGGTTTTGGTTATTTGTTTGGGAAGCCCTTCAGGATACAACCCTTATGATTCTAGCTGCCTGTGCTTTTGTATCTCTTATAGTTGGAATACTGATGGAAGGGTGGCCACTTGGTGCTCATGACGGACTTGGTATAGTAGCAAGTATTCTGCTTGTTGTGTTTGTTACTGCCACTAGTGATTATAGGCAATCCCTGCAATTCAAGGACCTGGATGCAGAGAAGAAAAAGATTGTGGTTCAGGTTACCAGAGACAAACTGAGGCAAAAAATCTCAATATATGATCTACTGCCTGGCGATATCGTTCACCTTGGCATTGGAGACCAGGTTCCAGCAGACGGGCTTTTTATCTCAGGGTTTTCTGTTCTGATAAATGAATCAAGCTTGACTGGAGAAAGTGAACCAGTTAGTGTCAACGTGGAATACCCCTTTCTTCTCTCTGGTACCAAGGTTCAAGATGGATCTTGCAAAATGTTGGTAACTACAGTTGGCATGAGGACTCAGTGGGGCAAACTGATGGCTACACTAAGTGAAGGTGGCGATGATGAGACACCTTTACAAGTAAAATTAAATGGTGTAGCAACCATCATTGGTAAAGTAGGTCTATTTTTTGCTGTCATTACTTTTGCCGTTTTGGTTCAAGGATTGGCTAATCAGAAGCGCCTAGATGGCTCTCACTGGATCTGGACTGGTGAGGAATTGATGAAGATGCTTGAATTTTTTGCTATTGCTGTAACAATTGTTGTGGTTGCAGTCCCAGAGGGTCTGCCGCTGGCTGTGACATTAAGTCTTGCTTTTGCCATGAAAAAGATGATGAATGACAAAGCCCTAGTACGCAATCTGGCTGCTTGTGAGACAATGGGATCTGCAACAACTATTTGTAGTGACAAGACTGGAACCCTGACAACAAATCACATGACAGTTGTAAAAGCCTGTGTCTGTGAACAAGCCAAAGAGGTTAATGGTTCTGATGCCGCTATGAAATTTTCCTCTAGTATCCCTGGATCTGCTGTTAAACTCTTACTGCAATCTATATTTACTAACACTGGTGGTGAGATTGTTGTGGGCAAAGGAAACAAAACAGAGATACTAGGAACACCAACTGAAACTGCTCTGTTAGAATTTGGGTTGTCACTCAGAGGGGACTTTCAAGAAGTAAGACGAGCCTCAAATATTGTGAAAGTGGAGCCTTTTAACTCTACAAAGAAAAGAATGGGAGTTGTTGTTGAGCTACCTGAAGGTCATTTCCGGGCGCATTGTAAGGGTGCTTCCGAAATAGTTCTAGATTCCTGTAATAAGTACATCAACAAAGATGGTGAAGTTGTTCCCCTTGATGAAGAATCTACCAGTCACCTAAAGAACATAATTGAGGAATTTGCTAGTGAAGCACTTCGAACTCTATGCCTTGCTTATTTTGAAATCGGTGATGAATTTTCATTAGAAGATCCTATTCCGAGTGAAGGATACACTTGTATAGGTATTGTGGGCATCAAAGACCCTGTCCGCCCTGGTGTCAAGGAGTCTGTTGCAATTTGTAGATCTGCTGGCATTACTGTCAGAATGGTGACGGGAGATAACATTACGACTGCTAAAGCCATAGCCAGGGAGTGTGGAATATTTACAGATGATGGCATAGCTATAGAAGGCCCTGAATTCCGGGAAAAAAGTGAAGAGGAACTGCTCAAGCTAATCCCAAACTTGCAGGTGATTGTCTGTTAAACGAAAGTCGCTAGTATTGGATTATACTGTGCAGTCCGTGTTGGTAGTTCACAACCAGTCGATCCTCAGATAGTTTACAAATTTTTAGTTATATTTGCATTATCTTCTGGATTCTAACAAACTCCTAAGGATATTATACTCTTCAGAAAAGAAAGTTTGAATATAAATTACCATCTTGCAGGTTATGGCTCGATCATCGCCCATGGATAAGCATACCTTGGTGAGACAGCTCCGTACTATTTTCCAGGAAGTCGTTGCAGTGACAGGTGATGGAACAAATGATGCTCCAGCCCTTCATGAAGCTGATATTGGACTTGCAATGGGCATTTCTGGAACTGAGGTGTGTATTCAGTCTTGTCCACATATTTTAATTTGGTTTATGAGAAATTATTACTTAGTTATATACTAATCTGTACAATACACAGTGTGCATAAAATTTTATATTCCTATTTTCTAATTTCGTAGGTGGCCAAAGAGAGTGCGGATGTGATTATTCTAGATGATAACTTCTCCACGATCGTCACAGTTGCCAAATGGGGCCGTTCTGTGTACATAAACATTCAGAAATTTGTCCAGTTCCAGCTGACAGTAAACGTTGTGGCTCTTATTGTCAACTTCTTGTCAGCTTGTCTTACTGGTTAGTTCCAAACCCACATGGTCCATTCTTTTCCCAAATGACCAATCTCGTTACTAACTTCTCCATTGCTTTGATTGCAACTGTGTGTCTCAGGAAATGCTCCTCTGACAGCTGTCCAACTACTGTGGGTAAACATGATAATGGACACACTTGGAGCGCTCGCTCTAGCAACTGAACCACCACAGGATGATCTAATGAAGAGATCGCCAGTGGGAAGGAAAGGAAACTTCATCAGTAATGTAATGTGGAGGAACATTCTGGGTCAGTCACTGTACCAGCTTATCATCATATGGTGTCTTCAAACAAAGGGAAAGACGATGTTTGGTCTTGATGGCCCCAACTCTGACCTAACACTCAATACCATTATCTTCAACACCTTTGTCTTCTGCCAGGTAAGCTTTCCTTGTCTGAATCATAAAATAAAACAACCAGTGTTGACCATAAATGCATTCTCATCATGTGGTTGTGTATATATATGTTCAGGTATTCAATGAGGTAAGCTCAAGGGAAATGGAAAAAATGGATGTGTTCAAGGGGATCACAAAGAACTACGTATTTGTAGCAGTTCTAACATGTACAGTGGTGTTTCAAGTAATCATAATCGAGCTATTGGGTACATTTGCGGATACAACACCACTAAATTGGGGACAATGGTTCGTTAGCATCATTTTAGGGTTCCTTGGCATGCCTGTTGCTGCAGCTTTGAAGATGATCCCTGTTGGTTCACACTAAATTTACAAATTGTATTAATGTGATTCCTTAAGCATAGTATCATTTTTTGGCTCCAGGCCTTTGGAAGTTTGATATCCCAGGGTGGCCTTGGAAAACTAGTTACGGTGCTTTCATTTGTTTCTTTTCATTTTGGGTAAATGTACAAGTTTCTTGGAGGATGATTTGGTTCGTATATAGTAATGCTCTGTTGCTATTTGATTGTTCTTCTGTTTGATACAAGTGAAATGTTCCGACTTTTAAGTTGTGATCATGGCTTTAGTAAGAGAAGTTGGTCACATTTTATTGTAATATGGCTTTGATGGGTTGGGGGAAGATGTCAAAATATGAAGAGGTCTAAAGATGAAATGCCTAAATTACTTTTTATGTCTTTGGAAGATTAAGAGGAAGATTAAGAGGAAGATTAAGATGAACAAAGTGGAAAACGAGAAGAGAGAAATGAATAAGTCGTCCTCGAAATATTTTGTTAAGAGCAATTTGAACAAGTAACCAGCAAATCAATTTACACATTGCATTTTGGTTTTTGTCTGTACGTAATTTAACTATTTGTCTCGTCTCCTATTGCGACGACGACTTTTTTTTTCGTTTGTGCTTGGTTATCAATAACATCTGGAGAGTTTTAGATCATAAAGCGGCTATGTCGCCCTTCTCCTTTGAAAACAAAAGAATCGTAAAAACACCAATCGCAATCTGATTTTTCAGTTTAAACCAATTTATCATTCTATCTCACTCTTATTTCTATTCTTTTTTTTATATACGAAAAGAATTAGTAAAACCTCATCCTCTCTTTTTTCTAATAGTATTTATGCCATGATTTTCTTCATTTGTTTGAGTTTCTCGTGGATAAGAAAACTATGGATGGATTAACAAATTATGCATTTACTTAGTCGATGAATTACCAAACCACGCACTTACTTTACCATAATTGACTAGGTTAGCATACCACAATTACAAACATATAGTGGATACAACCACAAAAAAGATGATAAATATCAAAGGATAGACTCTCAAAGTTTTATGATAGAATAGACTTCTAGAGTTTGAAAAATGATTATAAAATAAAAGCTTTATTAAGAACACTCAAAACTTTTAGAATACTCTAAAAACTTCCCACTCGAGCTTTATCCCAACTCTTGCCAAACTAAACTCCTGTTATTTGTTGGGTCGCAACATCTACTATCAGCGACTAAATTTAAACAAAAAATTAAAAATAAATAGTAGGGAAAAATAATACAGTCACTGCAATTACTTAATGAAAGTCACTAACAGTCGTTGGCGTCACTTTACAGTCGCCAGATAATCCAGTGATGTGAACCACAACTGCAGCAATCATATTTGTTTATTAACTACTGTGGACCCTATTTATTTTGTTCTTTTCTTATTACCAATATAAAATCGGTCGAAGACTTAGAAAAGAACAAGCTATAATTCAACTCTTTACTTTATCACTTACTTTACCATAATGTTCCTAGTATTGTTGTTTCTTATTTGTTAGTGTTCACATTCTCGTGATAGGCTCCTATTTTAAGACCCAAAAAAAGAACCGAACTTAAAACCCAAACGTAAACAAAATATATTGATCAAACTAAAACCGAGAACTGAAGTTGTTTGATACCACATCCATCTCGGGTTCAAACAATAGAATTCGTCGATGGCCCTCTAATCAGAGGCGAGCTCGACGGTCGAAACTTGATATCAATGATAAAGAAGGGTTCAAAATGATTTACTAATCGGAAACATGAAACAGCAAAAGGGTAATGAACCTAATGATACAGTAAACCACTTTCCAAAAGCAACAGTGTGTTTGCAGAGCTTCAAAATCACTTGTGAGCGATCATTCATCCTCCATAGCCGCTGCATAATGCCCATCGTTCATATTCTGCATTCACAGTTGGAAAAATTCCTTATATTTTCTGCACAACAAAACTTCCAGAGAAGACAGTCCATCAAACCACAATTTATAATACCTTAGCTAACATCCTCTGCTTGTTCAGGTACTGTGTTCTTGCTTTGTTGAGAGCTGAGTATGGTGATTTAAACAACCTCTGCCACAATGCAAAATCCAGTTTTATTATCAAATACTATGCACTCGAATGGAAAATGCACATTTCTAGAAGACAGACATAATTTAGATACAAGATACCGGACATAAATCTCTGCCTACCAAATAAAGGAATGAAGATGAATGCAGACACTGTCATACCTTCTCCTCACTAGACATACGAGACTTTCCTCCACTAATCTTCTTTGGAGTGAAACTAAACACATCATGAAGGAATTCATTCTCCTGATGATCAGATTGTATAAAACAGCAGAGCGTTATTTTTGAAAGAGAGTAAGAAACTTAAAGAGAGTTTCCATTTGGAAAGAAAGGAAAATAACAAAACAGACCTGCATATGTTTGATAAAGCCACCCCCAAGGAAGTGCTTCAAATAATTCAACTGTTAAAAAGCAACCTGTATGTTAAGACTAGTCACAAGAAAAAGAGCTAAAGAACAGACAGGTCCTATAAAAATTAAGAGAGTAACCTGTATCATCTGATACCATGTTGATATTTGTAAAGAGTCCCCTCCAACCTTTGTTGAAGTTTCAGGAGCGTATCCATCCTAATCATATTAAAAGTAAATCACATAAAAATCCGACCAAAAGAGTCAACTTAACCTCATCAGGAGCTTGAATCATAGAAACGGTGAAAGTATACCTCAATCAATTCAGTAAGATCTTTGAACAAATTTCGTTGGTTGTTGAGATCTTTCTTAGCAGAACCTTTACCACCAGCCTCAGCAGAGAGCTCTCTAACTTGTTTAGTGATTTTAGCTTTTAAGCCAAGCATATGCATCCACGTCTCTTGAGACGCACTTCCTTCTTTTTCTGATCCATTAGCAGATCCTTTGGCTTCGGCCAAGAACTTCTCTAGAGTGCCCAACTCAAATATCAGTGCAAGCGCTTCACCAGCAGCTATACGTACAGATCGGTCATCCTTTTCCAACAGTGAAGATAGATGAGTTACGGTCCTGCAATGACATTGACATTAATATCTAATTAGCATATATCCATGAAAGCAAGACCCGATCGCAAAAGTCCCAGCACTGCTCTTACTCTTGCCAAATTTTAGGACCTAGCGTCCACTGATCAACTGTTGTGAGAAGAAATGTCCACGACGAGACAATAGCGGTTATTACAGCAGGTGAAGGTTTAATTGCAACAACCTATTAAAACAGATAACTTACATGTGAGGCTGTTTTATCCTTTCTTAATAAACCAATTGACAAGACCCGTAATATTAGAAAGACTAAGTTGCATACATTGGAACCAAGTTTGGGGTGAATCATTTGCCAGATAATTTGCATAGATCTCTCAGTCTGCTCTGGATCAGTCCCGCCAACAAAGGTTATGACTGCTAGACACTCAATTATCTACAATAAATTGGCAGGATATCAACAATCGTGAGTCCAAAGTGAACCTTAATTAAAAATATCCTGTAATGGAATTCAAAAAACTGATCGATTATTAAAGCATCCATACCGAAGTTATTTTCAAGGCATCACGAGCAGATTTAAGCGCTTGGGAAAGAGGAGTAAATGATTCTTCCAAAATCTCTTGTGCTTGATCTCCGAGTCCAACAGTTAAAGCTAGCAACCCTGGAAACACCACGATTAATAGTCAACACGATTGGATAAGAAAGTGCTGAAGATGATGCATGAGCTGCCTGTAACTCCGAGACTCACCAATAACATGTGTTGCTAATGCGGTCTCCTTAGTAGACCCTTTCTTAGTGCACTGTAAACACTGATGCAATAAAGTAGCAAATCTGCGCCATCAAGATAACAACAACAATCAGGTGTCTGTCAATACTTAAGAGACAGTAATATGATGTATAATTAGTAACTACATGAGACTCTTAGACGATTGAAATTGAATTGTAAGCTAAAGAAGGAATAAGCATCAGATGGTTACTTCTTGTCTATAAACTCATGCTGCAGATCGCTGTTAAATGCGTCAACAATGGAGGCCAAAGCTTGCTCTCTTGTTGAACTCCTACACATCCAGAAAGATATCTAAATATCACTTTTGCATTTAAAAACAACACCAAAAACTCCGCTTATTGAAATAGAACACACACCTTTTCTCATAGAGAGCATCAAGGGATTGATCCAACAAAGCATCTTTGTGGACCTGAACTTCATCCATGCCGGGATTCAACAGTCTCTCAGATCTCATGGTGGAGGAAGAGCTTACACTACTTGTATCATCGTCACTATCAAACATGGTTGTGTTCTTACGCTGAGATTCTGCAAAAAAAAATCATTGTTCAGCAAAATCAACTTCCTAAGCAGAACAAAAAAATCCAAATTTCTAAATTAATAAAGAAAACAAAGGAAGAAGAAACACCACCGATCAATACGAACCCAAATAAACCCTAACACAAACAAATCCATGTGAAATCGAACATAATCTAATCAATTAAGATACAAAATTAAAAACAAAAGCTTACTCCTCCCCATGGTTTGTATCTTGTCAGCGGCTGATTATCGGAGAAAAATAGTAAACAAAACAGAAAACAAAGAAACTTAGAGATGAAATTGAAAAGAAGAAGAAGAATTAGGAGAGGGAAAACGATCAGAAGAAGGAATAGAAGCACGGAATCGACAAAAGAAGAGCAACAAAAGTGTGGAAGATAAAAACGAAGAGGAATGAGAAGAGAGAGGAGATATATCCATCAAATTGGCGAATTCTTGAAAGAGAGATAGAGAGAGTTTCTTCAGACTTTCGTCTTAAGGCCAAAGGAGAAAACGTGAGGATGAAAGTGGTGAGAGGTTTATATATGGAAAGAGAGGCGTAGAAAGACTCTCCACTCGCTTCTAATCGTCAATCTCGAATATTCTCTTACACGTGTCTCGTCTTCTGCCGTTGGATTTTCAGTTACCGACTTCAACATCATTTGCCTTTTATTACCAATCTTATGTGTGTTTAAGAGCACGTGTTTCACTTCATTAATTCGGTTGCGTTGGGTCCAATCAAAGGGATAAATGCAGTTAATCTTAAGATTAATTTATGCAAAATATTGAATGATGAGAAGATACCTAAAGATTTAAGGAATGGAGTGGCACTTTGAAATTTAGATTTTGTCAAAAAATTATTTGTAAAAGTCTGAAGAATCGTCGTAAGCTTTTGTTTAGTTATGTCTCTCTCTATTTTGCTTTATCAACCGGCTGCAGTCATTAAGACCCTACTCCTAATTGGATTAGTTCGCCTTAATTTCCTTTTAGGTTTTAACGCGTTTCCTTCGTCTTTTTATATTAATTACTTTAACTGATATAATCATCTTTTGTTATTATTTGCCGTGCTTCTAGGATCGTTCGTTATCCACCACAAAAAGAAATAATACACGTATACAAAACATTTGCAACCTAAACATATATAAATATCTATGCTCTTTTTAACCCCAAAAAAGTATTTATGCTCTTTTTGGTAAGAACTAATAAGAGCCATTAGAATATAGCAAGTTTGAAATACTCTCTCAATTACTGACAAATAATTTATAAACTTATAATTTTTTATTTGAATTGGTTATTGTTACCGTTGCATATGAAAAGAAACTTGTTTAAGAAAAAAGGCAAATTGCTAGTTTTCTTCTTATAATTACCAAGAAAACAAGCATTACAAATTTCGTATTGCTATTTGTTGTTTGTATTCGTATTCCAAACGAGAACCATTATAAAAGTACTCAAGATGAGGCTTGAATCGCCTCTAAAAACCAGAAACACTAGCCATGTGCTTCTTCATAGCTCTATCTTTATGATTATGATTTCTTCCACCACCACCTCCTCTTCGTCCCCTTCCTCGACCCCTTCCTCCTCCATTCTCTGCCTCTGTATTAACCTCTGAGTTGTTATTACTCTCATTACTCTTTTCTTGCGGTTGCTGTCTATTCGCCATTCCTCTTCCTCTTCCCCTTCCCCCTCCTCTCCCATTTCTCCCATTCTCTCTTCTATCGCTGCTTGCGTTGCCGTTTACATTATTAGACTGACCCTTCTCATCTCTCTGCTCCTGATACTCTGTCAGCTTTCTAACTGCCCCGAGAGGAATGTTTCCTCCTCGTCCTAACCCAAGTATCTTATCTTCCTCAGCTTCATTTACCAATGATGCTTCGTTTGCGTTTGCCACTGCAACAGCACCTGCCACTTTGTAACTGTAGTTCTTACCATCCTTCACATAAAATTGAGGAGCCTTTCTGCTACCCCCCTTGGGAGCAGCAGAGGGTTCAGATCCCGCTGAACTAACTCTGCTACCAAACGCCTCACTCTCTTCCGTACCTAATTCTGCAATACTCAAGCCCAAATCATCAAAAGAGTCATCGTATTCATCATCATATTCATATTGCGCAAGTAAAGCAGCGTTTCTCTCTCTGTCAGATTCTTTTCTTGCATCGAGGATTTTGTAGTTTGGAGTATCATCCTTTGGCTTTCTGACAAATCTGCCAACTGTCGTGGTCGTGGATGAGGCTGATGAAGCTCGAAGCGAGGGACGTGTAACTGTTGCGCTTGAAGCTGATGAAGCTGGAAGTGAGGGATGTGTGGTCAGCTGCTCTTTGTACATAGCAGAGCTACTAGTGTCAGATTCGATGAGCTTTCCTTTCCCTTTGTCTTTGCTTCTAAGAGTTGGAGCAGATTTAGGTTGTGGCATTGTTTCCAGTGAAGTATCCAATCTCTGTAAATCCTCATGAAGTGTTCCTTCAAGAATCCTCTGTATGACTTCTTCTGAATTCTGGTTATAGGCTTCAAGACACGCAGCTAAGTAACCGTTCCCATAATCTGGGAATATATCTTTTATTTGACTGATCTTAGATTGCATAACTACAGCAACTTCATCCATAAGCTCTTTGGTGTTGTCAACATTAGTTAGAAGAAGTGGCGACTCCTTCGAAGAGACAGTATCTGCAGAATGCAACATGATCATTGACAAATACTGAAGCTGCTCATCTTCCATTGATACCCATCCTACACAAAGAAAAAAAAACCAATAGCAAACTGCTTTAGAACATACTGGTCACAACTCAAGGCATTAAAAAACCAGAGCTGAAATGATTACAAAGAGTAAGCTTTTGTAGAAAACTACACATTAATTTCACTAGCTACAGCGGACTTAATGTGCTACTTATTTCACCTTCAGTAAACCACAAAATATATCCTAACAGAGCAGATACACACTCAAAACTACAACCGACTTTGATGGAAATGAGATAAGGTAACAGCTGGGAAAGAACCAAATTGTGCATAGAAAATACCTGCATTCTGTAAACTCCTTAATCTATCAATTATCTTGTAATTCTTCTCAATTTTTTGGAGTAATCGATTCTTGCTTTCCAGTGACTGCTCAGAAACTCCACTGATCTCCCTGAATGTTTGGATCAGTATATCTGCCCTTACAATAGGGTCTTCTACTCTTGACGGGAACATTTTCATGACAGTTGGCGCTGAAGTTTCATAACAGAACAAATCATTGCTAAGATAACAGATATCTAAGATTTTCCAGCATAAACTTCCTATCCTTGTTGATAACATGTTTAAACTCGTCGATATGTGCGACAGAGAATCAAGGTATCCATCCTTGAATAAGACCTGAAAGCCACGATGAAGTGATGGAAGCAATGAATCATGCAACCGAACAAGGCTGCGGAGAAGTTCATCGCTCCCATAACTGCACATAGATTTAGGTGATGATCAAAACAAATCCAAAACAAGCCAACCATAGATCACTAATAGCAACAAAAGTTCAACAAATTAATACTGTTTCTCTTCAATCATGAGAAACACAAAGGTGAAATTCAATACAAACCATGTGTGATAGATGCATGACCTGGGGAACTCAGAGTACATATATAACTATTTCTCCAGCTTGCAACAAGCACACTCTCACAAAAAAATTAAAAGATTTAGCTAAGGATGGTGGTGCATACCTGGTCTCCACAGGGCATGCCAAAATTAAAGCTGCTGGTGTATAAGCAAAAATGAAAGCATCCAAAGACACAACTCCATCATTAATAAAATCCATAACCTAAAACAGATAGAAAGAAACATTAGCTGTATTACATGCCCACACACTACTAACGAGCCAAATCTGGTGTTTCTGTTAAAAAATTACAACAAGAGAAGGCTACTGGTACGCCTAAATTTGAACAGTGGAGTCTGCTAGTGTGTCTGCATGCTCACACGTATTTGAGCCAAAAACATATTAAAGATGAAAGATATTAGACGAGAAATATATGTTTAATGCCAACTCTTAAAGAAAACTTCATCTTTCCTTAATCTAGAATAATGGGCTCGTAAGTATGTTTTATGTAACAAAGAAAACTTAATTAAACCTTAAATGAAAATCACGAAAGAGAAAGAAACTACACAAACAAGTCATGCATAGCTCATCATCTGTTTAAGCAATGTAAGAGAAACTGATAGAAAAAGAAATGGAGGGAAACTCACCTCCAATAGGTCAGAGTGGAGTTGTCTACGTCCATGGTCTTCACCATTTTCACTTGATACCAAGTTCTACAGAAGGAAAGGTTCATAGAAATATAAGATCCAAATGCAAGTTGAAGAAAAAAATAAAACAGGAATTTATATACCAAGGATGTTAAATTTAACACTTGATGTGATGTTACACTAAATACAAATGTTTGTATATGTGTGCATATATATATATATATACCTTTAATTTTACTAATCTATCCCAGAGTAGAATTTCTGCAATTAATTTACTAATAACATACCTCCAAAGATGAGGTACAACGGTGACGCATTGTGTGCAGGATGTCCAAGAAATGAGATAACATATTACTCACACTTTCCAGAATCCCAGTTTGTGATTTGACAGCATTCTCAATCTGGTAAATGGACAATTAGATTAGCAGAGGAATAGAAGACTATCTCATCTTTATAATACAGTGGCAATTAGAAGTCCCAGAATGTCAAATGTCGCAAAAGATAAGAGGAGAAAATCCCAGCGCGCAAGTATGCACATAGATAAGAAATTATCTCAGCTTTCGAACCAAGTTGATTTTCCTAAAATGACTTACTAAAGATTTTGTGACATCTGCATTCTCATGTCCATATATAGAGCATATATCCAATAGCTTTGGCAAGTCCAGCAACTTCCTGTCCTGCAAGAGAACTACAAACAAACTTGGTGAATCAAATGTAAGCTAGATAATAATTTTAAGCAAATCCCATAAACATGTCAGGCACAACTAAAAGCCAAATATAAGAACATTGTTCAGCATCAGGAACAAGAACTCAAGTTACCGCAGTAGTGACTCAATTCATCCTAGTAAGCGTTGATCAGTGAGAGAACTTATCTCTCCTACCTAATTCTTGCAGCCAATCCCACTCTACTCAAGAAGAACCACACTTAAGCACAAACACCGACCAATACAAGCACATAATTTACGCATAATAATTCTAAAAATGATCCAAAATCTAAATGGTACGTGAAAAGGAATACAAGTGTGAGTTAAGAATATCACTATGTGGAAAAAATCACAACAATCATATCCCCTTCAGACAGTCCTCTACTTCAAAGTACACTTCTGGGTAAATAATGAAACCTACTTGAGCTTTCAATTAGTAGAACGAGAAAGGTCGTAGAGATGTGTTAAGAAATCAATCATAATGAATCGTACTTTAATTTAAATTACACCAGGGATGAGATACAAACAATTCTAGCGTAAGACTGAGCAAATCAAATAACAGCAACTGAGTAAACTAGCATAAAGAAGAGCAAAAGGCCACCTTCATGATCTTTCTGACTCAGGCTATCAGCAGCTCTAGCACCGGGATCCCTATTGGACGATCTGCCACAACCAATACAAAAACTCTTCGCAAAGACGTTCGACATAAATGGTAAAGAACATCCATGAGGGTTACGGAAGAAGCAGCGACTCACATTCTGTACAAGACCATGAAAACTCGGCGGCATAGTTCGAGTTCTCCGACAATTACGCCGGCAACAATTCCCTTGACACCATGAAAAGGGTAATCATACCATCTGCCTCTAAACTGCAGAAAGCTATCCAAAAAATCATGCAACGACGCATCACTAGCCACTGTCATTAATTAAGAGATGTCATATCAGCCCAAAATCCATGGCACTAAAAAGTTGAGACTTGCGAGTGCAAAGCTAAACTGAGAAATCGTAGACAATATGAACTCATCTAGTGTAAAATCACAAAAGACAGGGTACCATGACCTTCTTTCCAAAACTCTCTAGGACTTAGCTTGAGCAACCTTGTGAGCTCTCTATTAAGAAGATCCACCACTCCTTGAGACTCCACTGGATCCAAACCTCCATCATCGGGGCCTAGACCGGCGGCTACGGCCTCATCCTGCGGTAAGTAATTCACGAAGCTCCCACCACCTTGAGCCGGATTTTTGCTCGATACTAACTGTCCCTGATCCCCCATCCTAACCCTACTACCACCCGAAGCGGAGATTGTGGAAGTCGCAGTGGACGAATCCGATTGCCTAAGCGAAGAAGATAGAGAAACGGGAAAAGGATGAGAACAAGAGGTAGGTGTTGGATTCATGGGTTTGGGGATAAACTTTTGCTGCTGTTGAGCCTTGGGGATGTATCTGGTGTTCTCATCTTTCCGATTCGAGCGTCGGTTAGACATAGTTTCTCCTAGGAGAAGATCGGCCGCGATGGAAAGAAGAGAAGATTCGACGGATGACGATAATTCAGACGAAGAGGCGGGAGGGAGGAGGAGCAAAGGCGCAGCCGCAGATATACGCTCTCGCTAAAGTCAAGAAAAATACTAACGGTTGGGATTCCTTGATCAGCGTCTGCGTTTGCGATTACTACTGAATTGCGTTTGTCATTACTAATGAATTGCGTTTGACAATTAATTGTCTTTTTCCTTTCAAACCAATGCTAGTATTAGACTCATGACCATTCGTATACGAACATTTTTTTTGTCGCCTTAAAAGCTTCGAATAGTGAACGTATTTTATGAAAAGAATGACGATCCAGATCCTTTTCGGAAGTATTCAAAACTTCTATTCCTAATTGAGTGATTGTCTATTCCTAATTGAGTGATTGTCTATTTGATTGTGAGAGAGTATGATTATCTTTTTTGAGTTTCAGGTGTACAATGAGCAATGCTTCAGGTCTACCAATTGGAAGTTCGCGTGATGTGTGTAGAGCTCGATTCGTGGTAGGAATTCCGACGAAGTGCTGGTGTGGTTCTGCTATTGTCTATAAACTCTCAAATTCGAAGAGTAATCCGTATCAACGGTACTATCGATGTTCGTTTGCTGCATCAAATAAGGTAAGTTACATGAATTTTCCAATTCTTTAAAACTAAAGCCTGAGTTACAGTGATTTTTATATATTGTATGATGAATTGTAGCTAAGCAAGGATAACCACGTTTTCAAATGGATGAATAAAGCAATTGTGAACAAGATTGATAGGATGATTAGTGATGTTCAAAGACTTGAGAAACATGTGATGTAGTTGGAAAACAACAGTCTTGAGCTTCAAAGGAAAGAGTTGTCTTTACATGCATTGAAGATGGAGAGTGAGTTAGCTGAAATAGTTGATAACAAGCTTGAGGAAGCGGAATGGAAGATGAAGAAATGGCTTCTTGGTTGTGTATTATTTGGCGCATTTGCTATTGTAGGCAGCTTGAAACTATGTAATAACTAGGCAACTTGTATTGTTCTTGTTGACTCAAAAAGTCTTTTAAACTCTATTAAGTTTGGTTCAATGTCTTTGATGAATTAAGTTTGGTTCAATGTTCCAATTGTATATAATAGTCACAATGTCTTTTATCGATGAGTATAATAGTCACAATAGAGACATAAAGTTAGTGAGGACCATGTGTTAGTGGAGACAACAAGAACAAAAAATAGTAGGGAACAAACCTTTAATATTGATGAAAGATCAAGTAGCATTAAACGTCAAAAGATACAACCAGATATAGAAAACATATCCCACCAGATCTTATAGATCTTGATACAAAAGCTACGAATCCTAATGAACACAAAATAGAAGCTTGCATGTCTTCACTTCCTCTTCAATACTCAGGAGTCTCCTCGGGTTGGGACTGAGATGCTTGAGTGATGACTTCTTGAGACTATTGTACTTGAGAAGATACTCCTTGTGAAGCCTGATCTTGAGAAAAGTCTCCATGTAAAGCCTCCTGAAACCAAAAGGTCAAGTTAACAGCAGTATAAAATCATAAATAATTCATACATAACCATAGCTACAATCACCTTAGCTTGTTTACCAATGTGATACCTAGCATTATGAGTAGCTGAACTGCATATTCCACAATGCATAATCCTTTTCTTGGATGGATCAGCTTTCTTTGTTAAACTTTCATTAGTTCCTTTCTTTCTTTTGTTTGACTTCGGTCTTCCTGGTTGTCCAGGTTGAGCAGGTTTTTGGAGTCTCCTTTCATTGGTAACATGCCAATATTTAGCACCTCTCAAGGGTGTGATGCCGTCAGTGTAAGTCTGCACCCACCTCGATGTCTTGAACCAATGTGAGACATAATCCGAAACCTCTAACTTCTGAATAATAATGACATCATAAGCATACTGGCAGGGGATCCCAGTTATATCCCAACGATTGCATGAGCAAGTCCTTCCAACCAGATTCACTCTGTATGAACAAGCACCTTCAACAACCTGAAACATCATGTGTGTAGATCTGAAAACTCTACAGTCTGCAGCAAATTCGTGTGTCCTTCTTAGGTAGTCTTCAAAATAAGGAGTACAAATTCCTCGATGTTATGTTGCAAGCATCAACCTCTTCATAATTATCACCATAGCTTGCCAAGCAATAATCTCCAACGTTGGCATCATTGGCTTCTCTCTTGCCTTCACTATCATGTTGTTGAAAGACTCCACCGAATTGTTCTCCACATCTTCGCAACATGGACCAAGTCTATACAAAACCTGACATCAAGTCTCTGGCTTCTCTTTTAGCACAACTTCATACACATCTTTGTCATACGCCAACAGGTGCTCCAAGTTTTCTCTGTACTTAGCATCATTGTAACTCCATGGTAGCTTCCAAATGAAGGGTTTCATCTGCGATTTCTTGCCATGTTTTGACTTTATGTTTGCATAAATGTGTTGGACACACATTCTATGCTCTATCTTTGGCAGTTCCACCTCTGCGGCTCTGATCAGACCCTGCACCAGAGAATACAAAAGAGAATGTGAACATGGCAAATTCATAACATAAGTTACACGAGTTACAAAGAGTAGAGTTATTTACCTTTTGGCGATCAGAGACAAGAATGAAACCATCACCATCACCAAAATTCAAATCATCTTTGATTGCTTCATAAACCACTTCCAGTTGTTTGTGTTTTCTACCTGCACTACAACCCATGCCAATGGATAGATGGCATTGTTACCATCTCTACCTAGTGCCACTAGAAGCTGCCCTTTCATTTTTTCTCTAAGGAAACATCCATCAACTCCTATTATAGGCCTACAAGTCTGCAACCACGATTGTCTTAAAACGTCAAAACAGACATAAAACCTAGAAAACACATCAGCTCTTTATTGATTCATACTATACTCAATAACAACAGTCGAGTTAAGATAAGATTCTAAAATGTCTGCCCTATAATCTCTTAGTCTCTCAAATTGTTCATCATACTCTTTCTTTATCCATCTTAAGGCCCTATTCCTAGCTGCTTGACACAGAGGCATATTCACTCTAACAGTCCACTTTTCATACACCAATTTCATTATCTTCTCTGGCATATAGTAATCCGGCTCTTGTCTAATCTTATCTAACCACATCGTAGTCAATATTGGCACCTTTAACATATCACATTGACCATTCTAATGGAAACTATGTCTAGATTTGAAATTCCTAACTATCCATTTGTCTGAATCTCCTCTAGTAGAAACATAAATCCTCCAACTACATCCAATACCTACACATTCGAATGACCCCTTTTTCTTATCGTACCTAGTTTGAGGAATATTCCAACAATTCTTCAATGCGTGATCCAAGACGGTCTCTTTGAAAGCTACACCAGAGAAGAAATCTTGACCTTTAAACAAATGTCCATCACCTCTTTGAATCTTCTGCTTCTTCGGTCTAGAGTTGGCTTTCTTCTTCGGCCTAGATTTGCCTTCTCACAACTTTTCATCGTAGTCACCGTCTCCATTTTCTTCGCTTTCACTGTCAGGAACACAATAATGGCGGATTGGAGGCTCCTCAATGAAACGCTCCATATTTTCTGCAACATCATAATCGAACCTCTCACGCATCTCCTCGTCTATATCGTCTTCATTATGACCTCGATTACTAGTTCCTCCTTCGAATTTGACGATATCCATTGTCGAATCCGCAAAAATAGAATTCAATTTACGGATTTAGGGTTTGTGATTATGGGTTTTGGGGATTTTGGGGACTGAATCGAAATAGGTCGAGGGAATGTTTGATGGGTCTGTAATTGGGTCAAATAACGGTTTAATTGGCCAATTACGATTAAAATTTCAGGTTAGCCGCAATTTAGAACAAATCACAGTGTAATTGACCAATTACGGTTTTGTTTACGACATGGTATACCAATTAGGGGGAAATTGATTTTGAAAATTATTTGGGGGGGGGGGGGGGGGGGAATTGATCCTTAACACTCACATATGTGTAAATTGCTTTAGGCATACTTTTGTGTACATTTAGAAGTTTTGAATACTTTCGAGACGGATCTGGACATCGACCCTTTATAAAATGATACATATCATAAATTACGTAAATTATGCATAACTTTCAGAAGTTTCAATCTTTCTTTATTAAAACATGAACTTTAATTACATGTACACATAGTATATATACACAAGTATTTGAGATACTAAGTTAGAGACTCTTAATAACTAGACTTTATAATATCTAATAATCCCCCTCAAGATGGAGTGTATATGGAAGTAACACATATCTTGCCTAAAAGAAACTTGAATTGACTTGGATACAATAGCTTGGTTTGGAGATCATCAATTTGAAGGTCGGTTCTTACATGAGAGACCCGCAGAGTATCCTTGTCAATCCTCTCGCGAGTTGTGTGGCAGTCCATCTCTATGTGCTTGGTGTGTTCGTGATATACATGATTTTTGGAGATGTGAATTGCAGCCATGTTATCACAAAACATTGTGGCTGGTGCTGGTGGTTTTACTCTGAAGTCATTGAAGAGTTTCAGTAACCATTCAAGCTTGCAAGCTGCAAATGCCATGCTCCTATATTCTACTTCAGCTGAGGATCTAGAGACAATGTCATGCTTCTTCGATTTCCATGAAATCAGCGAGTCTCCGATGAAAACAACATATCGAGATCTGGGCATGAACCCCAATATGCATCTGCATATATCTTAATTTCTAAAGCTGGAGATGAAGAGTAGAATAAACCATGACCTGCAGTTCCTTTGATGTATCTCATTAGTTTCATCAGTGCTTCAAAGTGTTGAGTGCGAGGACTAGATGAAAACTGGGCAAGCTTGTGTACTGAGAAACAAATTTTTGGTCTAGTTAGAGTGAGATAAATGAGCTTTCCAATGAGATTGTGGTATGACTCTTGATTTGTGATCATGTCAGGTTCCATTGTATAGAAGATGGTTTGCAACCAACCATACCAATAGAGTCAAGCATCAAGCACATATTTTCGTTGGCCAATGAATATTCCAGTAGTTGATCTAGCTATTTCCAGACCAAGGAAATACTTAACTTCTCCTAAATCACGAAGCTTGAAATTAGTTTTTAGTTGTTCCTTCAATAGTTCAACATTTCTTATGTCATTACTCGCTACAACTATGTCATCAACATAAACTAGAGCAATCACAAATATTGAATCAATGATTTTAGTGAAGAGTGTAATCAGATTATATCCGAGGTTGGTTAAGTTTTCAGAGAATTTGAAATACCATTGGCGAGATGTTTGTTTTAATCCATATAAGGATTTCTTCAATTTGGAGACTGCATTCTCTGGAAGAATGTCCTCCTTTTTTGGAACATATCCAGGTGGCAGTTTCATGTATATTTCCTCTTCTAAATCTTCGTTTAGAAAAGCATTTGAGATGTCTAACTGGGAAATATGCCATCCGAATTTTGCAGCTAAAGCAAATAGTAACTTTATGGAGGAGAGTTTTGCTACAGGGGAATACGTATCAACGTAATCCAGACCTTCTTTCTGGGTGTACCCCTTGGCGACCAGCTGAGCTTTGTCTGCATCTTCCAAAGCACCCACTTTCTCTCCCATTGTTCCATTCCAAACGTCATGTTTCAAAGCTTCATTGAATGTCCTTGGTTCAAACTCTTTTGTGATAGCAGTGAGGAAGCATCTGAACTGATCAGACACATGGTCATAGGAGATTATATTTTATATGGGGTAGTTGATTCTTGGTGTAAGATTGTAACAATGGTAGTCTTGAAGATGGGCTGGAGTTTTAGACTTTTTGGGAGGCAAGCACACGTCAGTGATCACAACTTCATCACCTGAAATGTCTTATGTGGTGTTGGATTTTATTATATCATCTACATGAGGAAGTTCTGATGTTAATGGAGTTTGGTCAACAATTTCAAATACTTTGGAACTGTGGTCATCTCTCTGTTGGTTTGTAAATGGAAAATGTCTTCATAGAAGATCACATTCCTTGATATGAAGACAGTGTTAGATTCAATATCTAACAACTTGAATCCTTTGTAGCCAGTTGAGTATCCCAAGAACGAACATGCTTTGGCTCTAGAGGAGAATTTATGATGGCCAGAACAAGATGTGGAAGCATAAGAGAGAAACCAAATGTCTTGAGAGAGTTAGTCTGGAACTTTGTTCATCAGAAGCTCAAAAAGGGATTTGTCATCTCAGTGTGGACTTGGCAATCTGTTTATGACGAAAACTGTTGTCATCAAGCATTCACTCCAGTATTGCATAGGGATGTTCGACTGAAACATGAGGGCTCGAGCCACATTAAGAAGGTGTTGATGCTTTCGTTCCACTACTGAGTTTTGTTGAGGGGTTTCTGGACATGAATGAAATGATGTAATTCCCTTATCTTTGTAATACTCAGTGACGTTGAACTCAGCTGCATTGTCTGATTTTACTACTTTTAATTCGACATCAAACTGTTTCTCAATCATAGCAACAAACCCAAGAAATATCCAGGTTACATCTGACTTCTGCTTAAGGAAATAAACCCAAATGGCTCTTGAAAAATCATCAACTATAGTAAGAAAATACTTATAATGATCGTAAGAAGCAGTCATGAATGGACCCCCAGTGTCAATGTGAACTAAATAAAAAGCTTTATTGGATCTGTTTTGTCTTGATTGAAATGGAAAATGTCTTTGATTGGCTAAATGACAAGTCTTACAATGAAACGACTTGATGTCTCCATGTTTAGGAAAATAAACAGACAAAGGAGTAGACAGAGATTCTAAAACTTGAAGAGAAGGGTGTCCCAGTATGTGATGCCATGTATTGAGGTCCAGCTTGACAGTGTTGCACATAGAACCCGCTGATTCCATGTCCAGAAAGTACATATGTGACTGTAGATTACCCGTTCCAATCATCAATTCCTTTGTAAGATCCTGTATGATGTAGTGTCTTGAGTCAAACCAAAAACCATAGTTGTTATGCTCAGTCAAGACACTGACACTGAGGAGATAAAACTTGAGTTGAGGAATGTATAACACATCAATAAGAATAAGATTGTCACTTAGTTGCATTGTGCCTATACCATTGATTTGAGCTACTAAACTTATAGGCAACTTAACAGTGGTGCTTAGCACCTATATCAATCACCCACTTATTCATGCTTATGACATTTTCACAGACAGAATATAAGTAAGGTCTATTTTCTCCAAACAATGCACAAGAAATATAGGGATCGAAGGTACCAATGATTTGAGAGGCACTTGATGTGTTGCTTGTACTCGCACCACCTACAATATCTGTTGTTGCAGCAGTTTGAGGTTGTAGTTTGTTGGTTAAGAAGGCTATCAATTGCTGGATTTGATCTTCACTCAGGTCGGCTGGAGTCATAGTGATTGAACTTGAATCTGTCACTGCAAGGTTTGTGGAAATAGGTGCATTGGTACGTTGAGAACTCCTCTGGTTCTTTGGTTTCCAGCCAATTTTGTATCCCACAATCTTGTAGCATCGATCCATTGTATGTCATGTCAGTCTGCAATGGCTGCAAGTAGGTCTAGGCTTATGAACACCATTGTCAGTTTTGACCAAAAAAGCAGAGGGGTTTTGATGAGCTGTGGATCTTTTTCTCTGTCCTTCATCTTGGTAAAGCATATTGTATATGTCAAAGATGGATGGTCGATGTTTCATGTTTAGGATTTGACTTCTTATTGAACCGAATTCATCATTGAGACCCATGAGAAATTTCACAATCCGAGAGGTTTCTTGATCTATAGGATGCTTGCATATATTAGACGACATTGAGAATCCAAACTTCAACCATGTTGTTACATCGACACCAAATCTTGTAAAGGGGATCTGATTTGAGAGGTTTCAGAAGAGAGCCATTGAAAAAATCGATCTTGTTCTTGGCTTTCGAGACTGGTTTTCATCGAGATAATCCATAAGTTATAGTTCTCTCGAGTGAGAATTTTAGAGACAATGGACATACCATCTCCAGAGTGAAGAAAATAGGGTTTGTGGGTACTGTCAGTTGAATCCACCATTATCGACGGTTAATGAGTTTGTTATCTCGAAATATGATCTCGTTGAAGTGATTCATGAACACTCTGGGATTCACCATCAGAGTCACGATTTTGAATCGTTCGATTCTTGAGCTTTGTGACTTTTTCACCATTGTGGCAAATGTGAAATCAATGAGGAATAAACAAGAGAACAAACCTGAAGAAGCAACAAACGGCGGAGGAAGCAGCGATCAAAGGAAGCAACGAATGAAGCTTTGAATCGGAAAAATTATAGAGAAAACAGAAGAAATTTCTCTGATTGTTGGGAATGTCCTGCAATCA
>JAKUCM010000537.1:0-15660 GCA_023374145.1 Lepidium sativum
CATACTACAAAATTTCCAATCAAATTTTAGTTTGAGGTTGACTTGATTCTAACGTTTTTTGTCAATAAATAATTATTAAATCGATAAAAAATTTTAAATAGAACAAGATAAGATTTAAACTCACTAACTCATATTTATCTAAATCAATGACAAGTTAACTGAGTTATCTATCTGAACTCTACCATTATTTACATTTCAACTAATATTATGACTGTTAGTTTTCTTTTAAAATTTATTTGATTTGTTTATTAAAATTGTAAACTTATTAATTAACAAAAAAATCGAACAAGAAAATTCAATTGATATTTCCTATATTTAAGCTTATAAACGTTATGGTTTTGTAACATTTACGGTATTGTGAAAAAAATTCTCACTTTTATTGTGAAAAGCCATACGATTTATAAAGGTAAAACATATAGTAAATATCACAATATATTTCAAAAAGAAGGTGGTTAATTTAAATTTACAATATATGTGAAAATATTACAAATATATAGATTGCAAAGAATCCATTGCAACATTTGTGTAAATCAACATTTACGATATCATTTGGAATCGTCAATTATTCTCACTTTGTTTTTTACAACCTCTCATTTATTATTAAACCAAAACAAAATTAAAAACAAGCGGTACAATGATAATTCTCTGGAAGCTGCGTTGAAAGAACAAAACCGGCAGAAAAACTATAAATCCCCAAAACATAAATTCCAAAATAAGAAAATTTATAGGATACTAAATAGACTAATAAATAGTTTTTTTTTTTAAACAAGATTAGTTGAAAAAAGAAAGATTAAACTTAAAAACTATTGTTGATGACAGATGACCCAGTGGTGTAGTCACTTTACAAATGTTCAAAGCATCAGAGATCGAACTCACTATCTGTAGTAGGAGTTGGATTTAAAAGGCTTAGTACACTAGTTGACAAAAAAAACTTAAAAACTACTATCTCAAATTTAGAAAAGCTAAATTTCCACGAAGCAAACCGAAGCAAACATAATAATTATGGACAACGATGACAAAACGGCTGGTTGACATTTCAATATAAACCTTAAAAAGACTATGATTTGATAAACCTTTTCCAATAAATACAGACAAAAAGTAGATAAACCCTAATTAGTTAATGTCGAATTCAAGAAAAGACAACATCACATTAAACCCGACAAGGAAGTAAAACTTATGGGAACTTTCGACCGCCACTCCTAAAAGAAAAGGAAAACGGCGGTTCGCTAGGTGAAGAGTTTCGATGAGAATTCTAGAGAGAGGTCTCATTAGTTTAACTACATATTAGTCTCACTTATATTTTGAAAATTTTAACCCACTACATAACTTTTAGAGACATTTTGCAATTTGAGAAAAAGAAAAAAATGAGACACTTTGCAATTGATAAAACATATAGTCTGCATAAATTACTGTTTTCAGTTGTAAAGGTTAGGATGATCATTGAAATTAGAATAAAAAGAAAAAAGTATTTTAAAATGATAATATATATTAAAAAGAATAGAAAACACTCACACATATATTGAATATAATGTTGGTTCCGAAATATAGGCATCCATATTCCATAGAAATAGGAACTCATATTTAAGAAATTATAAGACTCCAACTTGATATTAAAATAACTCAACATAACTATCTATATAAACCATACGATCCACGGCAGTAACAAAAAACATTACATCTTTCAAGCACACAAAAACTGAAAACAAGACTTACCTTTCTTTTTTAATCTTCTTCGTTACGTTTGGCAATGGGTCTAGCCAGACAAACAAGTGTTCTATTGGGATGCATACTTCGGGCATCATTAGTTGCATCAATAATGGCTGATACACCACCGGGAACAGCTAATAACCCAAGCCATGCAACATGTAAGGTCAAGAAGTACAAACATTGCTACAATTTGGAACATGTTTGTCCCAAGTTCTGCCCTGACTCTTGTCATGTCGAATGTGCTTCTTGCAAACCCATATGTGGCCCTGCTTCCTCTGGGGAGGATGGTGGTGATGATGGTGGATACACTCCAACGCCGACACATCCGACGTCAACACCTCCGACACCAACACCTCCGATACCAACACCTCCAACTCCTACACCTCCAACGCCTACACCTCCAACTCCTACATCACCAACGCCAACACCTCCAATGCCTACACCTCCAACGCCAACACCTCCAATGCCTACACCTCCAACTCCAACACCTACTTCAACTCCACCATCAGAGACCGGATCAGGAGTTTCAAGGGCCAGATGTAAGAAGAAGGGTTCTCCTTGTTACGGAGTTGAATACAGTTTTCCTCCCAATTGTCCCCATTCTTGTCAAGTTGACTGCGTCACTTGCAAGCCTCTTTGCAGTACGTCTTCTCCATCTAACAACTTCTCTTTAGTTTTGTATTATTACTAAACTACTTAATATATTGCTAAATCATGATACATTGTAATGAAAATTGCGACAAGCCAGGATCTGTTTGCCAAGACCCACGTTTCATCGGAGGAGATGGTCTCACTTTCTACTTCCACGGAAAGAAAGACTCAAACTTCTGTCTTATCTCTGATCCTAACCTTCATATCAACGCACATTTCATTGGTAAACGCAGCTCTGGTATATCACGTGACTTCACATGGGTCCAATCCATTGCCATGCTCTTCGGCACTCACCGTTTATACGTCGGAGCTCTCAAGACTGCCGCATGGGACGACTCTGTTGACCAGATCTCCGTCTCTTTTGACGGAAATGTTATCTCACTTCCCCAATTAGACGGTGCCACGTGGACTTCTTCCCCTGGAGTATACCCTCAAGTCTCGGTCAAACGAGTCAACGCGACACTAACAACGTTGAGGTACGTATATACTAAGAAAATGATCACTTTAGCCACAATTTTCTAAACTTAATCACTAATAGAGTCAACTAAAATATGATACTCAGGTTGAAGTAGAGGCTTACTTAAGATAACAGCAAGAGTGGTGCCAATTGTTGTTGATTGAATCTAACTTTCTTGTATACACGAATCAAGTTTAAGCACAAAAGAAAACTACAACAGAGATTTTACGAGTTCTGATCACGAAATGTGATCCTACATCTCGGTCTGGAGCATCCAACAATTCACTATCTTTCTGAATTACAAAATACAATACAAGATCTCTCTAGAATACAAGAAGAAACCTCAAGAATCGGAAACTTCTTTCCCTAAAACAGTCTCACACATGCTCAGCTTTATAAACACTAAGACAATTACAAAGATTTAGTCGGTTTAGATAAACCGAGGCCCAATAGGAAAGAAGCTCAATCCTAATTGACTAAACCAAGCCAGAACCTGTTACAGTTCAATGATTTTCAGCACCAAGAAAGGGCCCAAGCCCAACAAAACTCCTCCTTGATGACAATCATTCAGAACCAAGTAACATCTTCATCTTTGCTCTCATGTGTTGCTCCAAACAAATCAAGCACCTCAGTGCTTTCTTAAGTTGAGAAAACATAAAGCTTTCTCAAACTTCTCCACAGGAAGTACCTTTGTTAACATGTCAGCTGGATTCCTTTCAGTTGGGATCTTAGATAGCTTTACTTCTCCGGCAGCTACAATATCCCTAATGAAATGCATCCTTCTCCTTATATGCTTTGTTCTCTCATGATGGACATTGTTCTTGGTTAAACACAATGCACTCTGAGAGTCACATAAGACCTCCACAATGTCTTGTTTGTAGCCGAACTCCTCTGACAAACCCCTTAACCAAATGGCTTCTTTTACAGCTTCCACCAATGCTATATATTCAGCCTCAGTTGTAGAAAATGCAACAACAGATTGAAGACTCGATTTCCAGCTAATAACTGTTCTGCAGTGAACACATAACCAGTAATTGATCTGCTTCTGTCCAGATCTGATGAGAAATCAGAGTCGCAGAAACCTTCAATCTTGAACTCTTTTGACTTCCTGAACACAATCTTACGATCCAAAGACCCCTTTAAGTACCTTAGTACCCACTTTACAGCAGTTCAGTGTATCACGCTTGGTTTACTCATGAACCTGCTAACTAAACCTACAACATAAGCAAGATCACAGCGAGTCCCCAACATTGCATACATAATGCTGCCAACAACACTTGAGTAAGGAACATCATCCATCAGTGTCTCAGCCTCATTATCTTTTACAGCAGACAATTTAAAATGAGAACCGATAGGTGTAGCAACATATTTAGAGTCATACATATTGAATACCTGCAGGATTTTCTTGATGTAACCAGACTGAGACAAGGTAAGTACTCCAACCTCACGATCTCTCTCAATATCCATCCCGAGAATCCTTCTTGCAGCCCCTAAATCCTTCATCTCAAACCTGCTGCTCAATAAATCTTTCACGACTTGTATCTCCTTCATGTCTTTTGATGCAATGAGCATGTCATCAACATACAGAAGCAGATAAATAAAACCTTCACCTTCTTTCTTCTTTATGTAAACATAGGAGTCGTACTCACTTCTTTTAAAACCGTGATTAACTACAAATTGATCAAAGCATTTGTTCCACTGTCTTGGAGCTTGCTTAAGCCCGTATAATACCTTTTGTAATAAGCAAACATGATCTTCTTTTCCTTTAACAATGAAGCCTTCAGGCTGCTCCATATAGATTTCCTCTTCAAGCAAACCATGAAGAAATGCAGTCTTAACATCAAGCTGCTCCAGTTCCATGTTCTTCTCTGCGGTAACTGATAGAAGAAACCTGATAGAAATGTGTTTCACCACCGGTGCAAACACTTCTTGGTAGTCAATACCCTCCTTCTGAGAATATCCCTTGGCAACCAGCCTCGCTTTATACCGAGGTTCTTCTATCCCTGGTATACCTGACTTCAACCTATAAATCCACTTGCTACCTATGACCTTCCTTTCTTTTGGTCTTTTAACCAGCTTCCATGTTTTGTTATTGTCTAGAGAATTCATCTCTTCATCCATACCTCCAATCCAGAGAGTTTTGTCACTACTCTTCATTGCTTCCTGATAATCTGTAGGTTCTTTACAACCTATCTCAGCAGCAGCTATCAAGGCAAAACTTGCCATGTCATAGTCATTTAGATAGTTGGGAGTTTTAGAGATTCGTCCAGACATAGTTCTAACCTGAGGGTCATGTTCAGTCTCTGAGCCTTCAATGACTCCTCCTGAAGATGAACCTTGCTCATTGTTCTCAGCTATGGAGTCTATAGGCTCTGAGGTCTCGTGTCTCATGACACCTTCTGGTGTGTTGATAGATACTATCTCTGGAGTGGAGTTCTCCAGTTGAGTTTCTGATGCAGAGTGTTCATTCTTTAAGTCTTTGAACACTTTGTCTTCTACAAAGACTACGTTCCTGTTAATCACACACCTCGATTCGTTCAGAAGCCACACTTTGTACCCCTTGACACCTTCCGGATAGCTTATGAAGATACCTTTCAATGCTCTTGGTCTCAGCTTCCCTTGATCTGTGTGTACATAGGCTAATGATCTGAATCTTCTCATGTGCCTATAACCTAGCTTTCTTCCAAGCCACAGTTCCTCAGGAATGCTTCCATCTAATGCTGATGCTGGACTTCTATTTATCTGGTATACGGCTGTACTTACTGCCTCAGCCCAGAATTCTTCACCTAAAACACTCTCATCAAGAATACATCGCACTTTCTCCATGATCGTACGATTCATACGTTATGCCACTCCATTCTGCTGCGGAGTATAGGGACACAATTTGTGCCTCTCAATTCATTGCTGCTTGCAGAACTCGTCAAAGTCTTTGTTCGCAAACTCCAACCCATTGTCTGTTCTCAGACATTTAACCTTCCTACTGATTTGATTTTCAACCAACTTCTTCCATTCATAGAACCTTGTGAATGCTTCACTCTTAACTGATACCTTTCTAGTATAGTCATCAATAATGGACATAAAGTACTGCTTACTTGACAGACTGTGAGTGACTGAAGGTAAACCCCATAGGTCTGAATGTACATACTTCAGTACTTCACCTGAGTTGTGCTTTCCAACATTGAAGCTCAGTCTTTTGATCATTCCCATTACACAACTCTCACAGAAATCCATTTCTCCAATATTTTTCTTATCAATGATGCCTCTTTTTGCTAGAATCATCAAATTCTTCATGTTCATGTGTCCTAACCTCCTGTGCCATAAGACAGTCTCATCTTGTCTCGATTTTCTGGTGACACTGTTTGATTGACCTGTCACAGTTTCACCATCAAGCAGATACAGAGAACCACATAGAGTACCTTGAAGACCAACTTTCCCGTTTTTGTATAACCTTGTCTTTCCATTCCCACCAACATGCTCAAATCCAAGTCTGTCAAGCAAAGTAGATGAAATCAAATTTCTTTTGAGTTTTGGTATATACCTTACGTTGTTCAGCGTCTGAACTATACCACCTCTTGCCCTGATATTGACTGAACCAATGCCTTCAATAACAACACCAAATCATCTGCCAATAAAACTTTCCCAGAGCTGACCTTCTCGAATGTAACAAACCAGTCTCTTCTTGAGGTCGTGTGATACGATGCACCTGAATCAATCACCCATTTCTCTTGATGCCATTTTTCTGAAACAGTTAAGGCGTCAACTGCGTCTGGTTAATCGACTACAGCTGTTGTTTTGGCATCATCAACATCACTGCCCTTTTTCTTCCAAGCATAGCAATCAGCCTTCTTATGACCATCTTTCTTGCAATACCAGCAATTAATTTTTTGATCCCGAATTAGACTTACTTCTACTTCTGTTTCTGTTTCCAGAGCTTCGTTGGTCTCTATTTGATTTTCTTCCACGAACCAAATAAGCTTCTCCTGATTTCTGTGAAGCAAAACCTTTTATTTTAGTTCAATTTCTTTTGATTTCGCAACGTTTACCACATCTTCGATAGAGATTGATTCTCTACCATACTTCAAGGTCTCGATCATTGAGTTATACACTGAGGAGGCAATGAGCTGAGTAATAGAATCGCTTGTACCTCATCTGCAACTGTGACCTTCACGCTTGACAATTCTGCAATGGTCTTCAAGAAATCATCGACATTTTGATCAATTGACTTAGAACCATCCATCTTGAATGTATAGAACTGATACAGTAGATGAATTCGACTCGATAGAGTCCTGGTGTTGTACAGCATTTCTAGTGCTTCCCAGAGTTCACGTGTTGTCGTGTATTCTTCTGTTTTTCTGAGAACTAGATCTCGTAGATGGAGAGTCAAGATATCCATGGCGTTCTCTCCTCATTCATAAGTATTTAACAAAGACAATTGTAAGGAAGATTTGCCCCCCTCTCCTCTAGCTTGCTTCTTTAAAAAACAAAGCACACTGCTTGTTAATGGGCTTATATGGATCAAAATCTCTTTTCTTTTAAAAAGATAAGGGAATGCGTAATTCGACAGCTATTTTTCCGCAGGACCTCCCCTACAGTATCGTCACCGCAGTAGAGTTTAACTTAGATTCTTCAGTCTTGACTCTTCCAGCATAATCCTCCGATGATTCATCCTTTTTCTTAATCAGTGGCTGTAGTGATTCATCGGTGGATGCAATCAACTCTCCCTTCAAACCCAGAAGATTCATGTGAGCCAACATTCTTCTCTTCCACATTGAGAAGTCACCTTGTCCATCGAAGACAGCTATCTTCACATTCGATCTTGATTCTGTAGACATTTCAATCAACGGTGTTGTCTCTTCTCGTCTTTAGTTTTTTGTTCTCTGTAGAACCAGAGAGAAGACCCAAGAACAACCACCGAGTTTATGCTTCTTCTTCCTAACACAAGCCCTGATACCAATTGTTGTTGATTGAATCTAACTTTCTTGTATACACAAATCAAGTTTAAGCATAAAAGAAAACTACAACAGAGATTTTACGAGTTCAGATAACGGAATGCGATCCTTCATCTCGGTCTGGAGCATCCAGCAATTCACTATCTAGAATACAAGAAGAAACCTCAATAATCGAAACCCTCTTTCCTTAAAACAGTCTCACACATGCTTAGCTTTATAAACACTAAGACAATTACAAAGATTTAGTCGGTTTAGATAAACTGAGGCCCAATAGGAAAGAAGCATAATCCTAATTGACTAAACCAAGCCAGAACCTGTTACTGTTCAATGATTTTCAGCACCAAGAAAAGGCCCAAGCCCAACACCAATAACAATGGAAGATTCACGAATCCATGGATATGACGTGAAGGAAGACGACTACCTAGCTCATCTCGACCTTGGCTTCAAATTCCATGACCTCAGCGACAATGCTGATGGTGTTTTGGGACAGACTTATAGGTCTAACTACGTAAGCGGAGTTAAGATTGGAGTTCACATGCCTGTGATGGTTGGTGACAGAGAATTTAAAACCACCGGACTTTTTGCACCTGACTGTCTAGCCGCAAGGTTCACAGGTAATAAAGACAGCAACAATGGCCGAAGCAAATTGGAACTCCCTAAGATGACTTGTGCCAGTGGCGTAAGTGGCAAGGTGGCAAGGGAGTTGTCTGCAGAAGATAGACATTCCTGATTTTATTACTATGCAATTTGGTAACTATAATTATATAACAATAAAATAAGACACGATTTTTTTCCTATAAAAAATAATATTACTGAGAAAGCAAACATGTAATGACAAATGTAAAACTATGTTTTTTTTGTTAAAAATGAAAAACTATGTATCTTAATCTATATATTGAAATGTGAATTTGTTTTAATATTCTTCTTGTTTGCTAAACGATTATGTAATGAGTCAACAACCCATCAAAATACGCAGATATCTCCCTATCGAATGTTAGAATAGAAGATATTTAATAGGGATTCTTAGGATTAAAAAAAGAAAAAAAAATAGAAAAGTATGAGAGAGAAGAGGAAATAGATTCTTAAATCTCTTAAATAAGATATCCTCTCAAAAATTTGTAGAGACCCAAAACACACATGTAAGAATGTGATTGAACCAATTTTTTAAAGAAAATAAAATTTAAACAAAAAACTAAAATTTTGTTAAAATATTAATATTTTCATATTAAGAACTTCAAATAAAGAGACCATGGGCCTCAACGTACCTCTACCTCGAAGTATTTGTATAGTTTGATAAAATAAATATGCAAAAAAAAAAGAAATAGAAACAAACTTTATTATGATATAATTAATCAATAGTAAAAACTCTGTACGTCCTTGTCCCTGCTATAAATGAAAGAAGAAGAAAAGGGATATTAATAGTGGGCTTTGTGATATGAATTGATTGATAAAAAACTAAATTTCTAATTAGATTATACGCTATTTAAATATTACGATCAATCAGGTAAATATTTATACTATTATATATACCTTCTCTATTTAAAATTAAATTTTACTATTATATTTTTGTTTGTAAATATTAGTTAGAGAAATATTAATAAATTTTATACTTTAATTTAATTTAACAATTAAATTAAATTTCTTTGATGTTATATTCATTATACTTATTTTATTTTATTTAAAATTATCACACCAAAAAAAGTCCAATTTGAAAATGACCATTTTTTATACTATACATGTGTCGTTTAACAGAAATTTAATGGTTGATCAACATTTTAAAGATTTTAGTCTACGATTTAAAATTTATGTAGTTTATTTAAATTTTGTAGAGTTTGTATAGAGTTATGCATTGTTCTATAGTTGATGTAGAAATTGGTACAATGAAAAATGATATATGTAAAAATTACTTTTTCCCGTGATTCTTCCATAAAGATGGATGATACGTAAATATGAATACAATCAGCATCTGCCTCTTACAACGGAATCATCATCACACTTCCTATAAAAGGTTTAGGAAGCGCAATATCTACGTTGATTTTGTTTATATACCTTAAGTTTCTTTAACTCAAAACGAAGTAATGATTTGAAAATATAGTTATGAACGAAAGTAAGGTTTCTTAAATGATTCGGCCAAAATTAAGAGGCTTTTTCGGTCGATGATTGGGAGAACGTGGTTCGAGGAACGTCGAGCCAAGGAATATGTACGTTTAGAATATTCGACCAAATGCACATAAGAATCGCATTGGCCAATCACATTTAGTTGTGTCCTAAGATAATCAGTCGTCTTCTGATTTTTATTGGACATGTAATACGAAAAATCTAACAGACAAGAACGACGCAAGTCCAATAATCACGGTTATTAATACATAGCCAAAACCAGAAATCATTGATAATCTATGAGTTGTTTACAATTCCAAATATGAAAGTTGTAACACCAAGTGATAAACAACCAACGTATAATTTTGTGCAGTGATCCACTAGAAAAGAACAAAGTCATACGGTAAAATCAAATAGACGTTAGAATGTCAACATCACTTCACGAAACCACAACACAAATGAATTGACTTCATTTCTGATTGATTTAACAGTCCCTGCTTTTATGTACACATCTTCCCTGCTTTTATCATAATTCTTTTAATCGCTTTCATAATCATCTTCATCTCCAAACGAGAACACAGATGCATCAGCTGCCATAACCTTGAACTCACTTTCTGAACTTGAAGTAGCATTGACCCCAGACCCAGTGGGTTTCTCTGATGCTCCAGCCTTGTTAACTGTTCCTTGTGCTGGCTGTGATGATCCCTTATTTCCAGAAATAGACACTTTTTCTGTCGCATGAATCAGACCAGAGGTTTCATCTGCACTCTTTTTGTCTTCTGGGGTTTTAGAAGAAGCCGAGGTTGTGGTTTTGGTTGAGTCTGCTTCGTTATCAGAAAACACATCGTCCTTATCAGTGTTATCTGCCTCTTTGTTGGGTCCTGGAACTGATGCAGAGCCCTCTACAGGGGCAGACTTAGCTGCTGAAGTTTCGGGTGTCTTAGATGCTGTTTCAGGACTAGGATTCGTAGGGAATGTTGCGTTTAAATCAGCAAGAACAACTTCAACCATGAATCCAGGCGATGGTAGCTTCCTCTGCATTGGAACAAAGGCCAAACACAAAATATATTATTTCAACTCAAAGGATTGATGGAGAATGTGCCCACGCTCAACTTCATACATGAAGAGCATTCAGTAATTACCTTTTCAAACCCATCAAGCTCACTAGTTTTTAGGATCACTCTGTTTTCCATCATTGTTGTGTTCAACCAACTGTGAAGAAGAATACAGAAAATAATCGTATGCAAACATGAAAACCATATAAGTAGTTGAATAAAATACAAGGTACTAGCTTCCTAACCAGTAAAAATCTCCTTGGCGGTCATGAAACTGGATCTTGAAGTCCCCAGCCAATTCTGTTAGACCGGGCTCTCCAGGTAGGGCAAAGACCATTACCCCTTTTTTGGGTGCAGTGAACCAGTAGTCTTCAGGCTGCAAAAGCATGTAAGTTCCACTAAATCGTACAATACGAATGCAAAAAGGTTTTACAAAAAAAACTCTATAACATTTAAGTAATATCAGTGGCCTACCCCCAGATCTTTGGTTCGGGTATGCTTTTTCGTAGTAAAGAGAACACCTGCGTATAAGTTACAAGAAGATATTAGTGATGGATGGCCTAATCGCATTCTACTGGATTTATATGTTTTCATGAAGCGATGGATCGACCAACTCACCATTGTGATCTGAAATTGTGATGGATGGCCTGATCCAATAGGGACACCTATGGAGCCGGAATCCCCTAAGCATACACCTATAAAAAGGATTTCCAAGTCAAAAAAATATTGTATGGTATATTAAGGTATGTGAACAAGAAGCTTACCTACGACCTGGTTGGTTTTCCCCGTTGAAGTAGGTTAAAATTCGTTCAAAGTATTTCACATATCTCTACACAATAAATGATTAAACTGACTCAGTAGTTAACAAAAGAGCAAAGAACGTTTTACTGACCGGTTTAATTACCTCAATTTGCAAAAAAATAGACTTACAATTTGGCTGGGTAAGACAAGTCCTTTTCCATCCACACAACGTTTCTGGTTGTAGAAGTCCATACACTCTTCAGCAGTCGGAAAGAACTAAACAAGAAAACATGATCAGTTCTGTGTGATGGACTGTTTCTTACAACACTGCCAGGAATTTCTTACCTTAAGATACAAAAGAAGACTACATATCATAAGCCCTGTCCTTGCCATTCCAGCTTTACAGTGAACAACCACAACATTCTCTATATCCTCTTTTAACCACGAATATGCACTTTGGCAAAATGAGGTAATCAAATGGATTGGAGGGCAATTATGATCATCAAATGGGAAACTGGCCACCTGGAGGCAAAACAAACAGCACCAAAATTAGAAGATTTATAGGGACATTATAAGTGGACAAAAGAGGGAGGGAGTTATGTGAACATAATAGTTATTACCCTAGAAATAGAAACTATGTCATAAAAAGAAGTGGATAAAACTTTATTTGCAACAGAAAACTGTGCCACTCAGTTGCAGAGGGGTTTGTAATATAGTAGTGCCCAGAAAACTCAGTTGCAGAGGGTTTTTATATAGTGATGCCCAGAAACTAAGGCAATAATTGAGCAAATTATCACAACCTAGTACATATGCAACAACATAACACAACTATTTGATGGATCCTGTTTCATATGTAATTTGGAGCTAAAGGAACTTGAAATAGTGTAGTGAGAGACTATGGAGCAAGTTTCCTTAATATTTTACTTCAGTTTAATAGTGAAATATCATCTGTCGGGCAAATAAAAGGAGAAAATGGAGAAAGCAAGAATAGAGCATACCTTTCCTTCAAATAGTGATACATCATACAACCTCTCGGAACAAAGATTGTAAACCTTGTATTTTCCCTACCGAAAAAAAAAACAATCATATGTCTAACTTATAAAGATTGTAGCTAACTACAAAACGCATCACTCATAAGTCAATTTTCAAATGTAAGATGGTAAGATGACATTGTAAACACCTTTAAATAATTAGACACGTTAGCTATTGTTTTCACATATGAACATTAAATAGCTAATTAAAATGTCTGATATCCGTGAAATCCATCTAATATCACAAAAACCAAGAAACTCAACATAATTTTACCCAGCTTTATATGTTACAAACTTCTCTATATTTGAGTAGAATCTACTACTTGGCAATATGTAGTTATGCAAATATTCTTGTGATTAAGAAAAAATCATCAAATAGTTATAACGTAAGGTGAACCAGTCTTTAAGTTAAGAATTTATTTCAAATGATACAAAAGAGAGAAATAGCTAGATCAACAATAAGACCGCAAAATTGCGTCAAATGGCCAAAGATAAGGGATTGATTTTTTTTGCTAAGACATTAGTTGTAGTACCTTGTGTTGAGTTTCAAGAAAGGTGATAACTTCTTCCATTTGGTTACGGTAGAAACCCTACATTGATGTATTCAACATATGTTAGTCAAATAAACTTCCAATAAATCTGACAGCAAAAACAAAAACTAGAATACAGCAATTCTAGAGTAGACGATGAATGCATACTTATCAACTCACCTCGACATATCCAAAAAAGCCAGAGCTCATATCACCAGCAGGAAACCCCATTGCAATAATGTTTTCTGTTATATACGTCAGATCCAAATCAAATCCTCCTTCCTGAACACAAGGCGGGCAAAAGTAACACATGAGTTCAAATGAGAAAATAAGCCAACATGGAAGTCACTGGGTAGCAAAACAAATGACACAAAATCTTAATTATATTAATTGCACCTGGTATCTTCTTTTGTTCTGGGATACAGCATGTCGAGCCTTGACCTGTACAGCCTTGACAGCATTTTTTGATGTATCTACCAAACCTTTAGTTATCGTCCCAATGAAACTGGATTCTGCAGTAGCTGAAGATCCTTTTGTAGTCTCATTTGATTGAGGCGATTTCGGGGATAAACGAATCCCTAACCCACTTGTAAATTTCGAAAAGGCAGACTTTTCAGTATTTTCGACATCAGAGTCGTTTCGTGTGGAAGCAAATGGCTGGGGAACTTTCAAATTCTTAGCCCATGATGAAATCCCAGAGGCAGTTAATTTTGATGCAATCCCTTTGGGTGATTCAATGCTTTCAGCTTCAACAGCAGCAGCAGAAGGAGGAGGAGGAGGCTGACCCTCTGGTGTCGTTACCGGAGCAGGCAGATTTGGTGAATCAGATGACATAGTCTCTATCTCTCCAAGAGGCTCTCAAAAGAGGCCACTAGAAACTTAAATCCCGAATCCAAAATCCAAAATGTGAATTATCAAAGTTGCAAATCCCTTTTCTGCAGGCATCACATTCAACAATATACATTTGAGTAAAGATTATACAGATTTCTGATCTACAAAGTCAGAACAACAGAAAATTTATTATAAAAATCAAGCTAAAAATCTGATTTCAAAAAAACTGTTTGAAATCTATTTCCCTAAATTTTCATTTCCATGTTCTAATTTTCGCCTAAAAATTACATTGTTCCGTTCTCAATTAGATTCGACGAGTAAATCAAAGCAACAAAAAACAAGAATTAATAGGAGATCGACCATGACATGAACCTAACAAAGAAGCAAAAAAGGCAAGCTAAACCCAGAAAACCAAAAATTAAATCTATCAACCAGATCAGAAAAGGAAAAAACATAGATTCACAGAATCATTACCAATATCAAAAACAACCTCAGAGATCGATACCCATAACCCGAGAAACGCTTCGTTGATGTAAATCAAAAGCGAACGAGTAATGATTTGACGCGCGCGATGTTCAGGAACTATAGAGCTCGAGGGATTTTAGATTTTCGAGAGAGATAGCCCATAGATTGATAGATTTTTGTTGGAAAATAAAACACAGTATCGAAAACCAAGTCACGTGGGAGTTTCGGTCAGCAATAAATCCGTGCCGTTCGATCAGAAACGTTCTGATGGTTTTGGATCTGAAACCGAACGTTGCACGCGATCTCTCCAATTTAAGTTTTACTTCTACAGATCGATGGTTCAAATTTGGCATATATTTTATTTTATACAAGAATGTCATTTTCATATTTTTAATTACATAAAATCTATTTTTTAACTTTATATAAAATGTCACATTTGATTTTTTGGAAGACTCTTTTATAATATTGAATTGCAATACCGTTATTCGTATAAATATCTATTATATATAGTAGCATAAACGGTAAATATATGTTTACTGTAAAATTATTAAAATTACTATATATATGTGATATACATTATTATTGTCCATGGTAGACAAAAAAAGTACAATTCAATATCACAAAATTAGATTTTTTTCAAAAAATAAAACGGTATTTCAGGTAACTAAAAACATAAAAATGGTATTTTATAAAATATTCTCTTTTGTTTAATTTCGGCCAATTGGATTATGGAATAAAAATATAGATTAATTGATTCTTACGATTTTATATAGGAAAATCGGATAAAAAATTATCCTTGTCGTATCATTTTTACAGGAAAATCAAATCAAATTTCAGACAACAAATGAAGTGATGATTTGGTTGGGTAAGAAGGCATAATTGCTACACCACATTTCCCTGCTGTATCATTGATGTTGCGTTGAAGTTTAACACAACCACTTTCTCCCTAATTCAATCCCCATGAATTATGAATTATGAATTATGAATGATCCCGTAATCTTCATCACTCGAAGATCCATATCCAACCACTGTTACAGCATGGTCCACAAATTTTCCACACGATCCAGTAAACACACCTTGATCAGGAAGAAAGAACACAAACATGTAATTACAGATTTCAACAAAAAGAGTTGAATAAAGCTGTAT